>PNEQ01036387.1:0-34669 GCA_003012365.1 Medauroidea extradentata | reverse complement strand
CACACTCACACTCACTCACTCTCACTCTACTCTCACTCACTGTACTCACACTCACTCACTCTACTCCCACTCACTCTACTCACATTCACTCTACTCACACTCACTCTACTCACACTCACTCAAACTCACAGTCACACTCACACTCACTCACACTCACACTCACTCACACACACACTCACACACACACACACACACACACTCACACGCACACACACACACACACACACACTCGCGCGCACACACACACACTCACACACTCACACTCACACTCACACTCACTCTCTTTCGCACACGCGCGTGTAGACTGGCAGGAAGGCAGTAAGCGACCTTGGCAGGCTATTTATAGATAGCTACAGAGAAGGGAGAGGCAAGACACCTCCCGCACATTCCATCCTTCCCACCATCACTCCCAAGCCAGTGTGAATATCATCTTTTCTTTGTTGTCTGCCACATTTCATTCCTTCCTCCTTCTCTCCCCCTCCTCCCGCCCCTTCCTACATAGCTTCCCCCGCTCTGCTTCTAGGTCTCTTACTCCCATAAGTTTTTTTACATGCTAACAAGCACTAAATTTTTTTTCCCTGGAACTTGTTGCAAAAATTGTGATGCGCACTATACACGAGGGTGCGCTGTACATGAATATATACAGTAATATTTTATTTCACAACTACATATGTAATAGTGAAAAATTAAATTAAAGATTATTGTAAATATGAAAAGAGAGAAAATTAAAGAGTAGACATCTATGAATTACACACAGTACAGTACTTAAAATTATTTGTAAATTGCATGGTTGTGTTTATATATGTAGTGTAACCTCTTAATTGATGTGTACCATGTGGTTCAGCATACATATGTGAACGAATGTGTGTGAGTTCAATTGGTTGCACTGTACAAAAATTTTAGGAATTGTAGTTTGACATTACATTTAATAGAACGTAACAAAAGCACCTAAAGATAATGATATAAAATGATTTTTAAAATTTGATGTATTAATGAAAAGTTGAACCACAAATCTATTAAATCAATTTTAGAAAGTAGCATGCTAGATTGTTAACCCATGACCATGTGATGGAATTTATGGCAAATTAAAATGTAGATGTATAGATTAAACGTCTGTAGACATTAGGAATAGGGTTTTTTGTCATAGTTGTGTAAAATATTAAAACCCACTATTATTAACATTTGCACTTGGCCCACAAGGAAGCACTTAATTTAAAATCAATTTTTTTATACGAAAATGTAGGTTGTTTAGTAGTCACATGAATGCCATATTGACAAGCCTGCTTGGAAAGTCATTACAGCCTAAGATACCCAAATTTTCTTTCCTTAAACAAATATGAATACTCTGAATACCAATTTTTTGGTAAGTATATTTTCTATTGGCTGCAAGACTACTGCTTCATACTGACAATAACAACGAAACTTAGAATAAGCTCCCTGGTACAACAGCGAGTGGTCTCTTGCTGAGGAAGCAACTAACCAGCATGGCTTACAGGTTGATAGCACGGCTCGCCGGCTCCAGAAGGTGGCCAGCCGGCGAGTACCGCTGTCACGCCAGTTGTCGCAACGCTTGTCTCAGCGGAGGTCCAGCCGCTGGCGCTCTGCCACGCGCCACATGCATGTATGTACCCCCTCCTTCGCCCACCCTGTCGACCACTGTCCTGCGCTCCCAGCTTCCTGGCTTCGATGTTGCTGCAGTTAGTATCTCATTCCTGGATGTTGACAAACTTGAAGAATAGCACAGGTGTTCTTATTCTTATTTCGCTATCATAGAGTGTGACACACCTTTTAACTATATGTAGATGTAGAATGTATGTGCAATTTTTTATTTTATTTTAAAACTCTAGTGCTAGACAGCTAGTGGTAGATGGTTGTAAAACAGTATGTATGTCTATTTATGATTTCCCAACACGGAAGAGGAAAGTTTCAAAGTCAGTACAGTAAAAATACTGATGTAAAGCCAAGGTACTTTCAGACTGTGCAGACAGCAACACGATTACAAGCATACAGTACAAAGTCCCAGCGCTAAGTTCTCTCGAGACAACACTACTTGTAAGGGAAGTGTTCGAAGTGAGACAGGCAGCAATCTGAGAAACATTTGTTCACTTAATGTCATAAAATCTTCAAGCCAGAGGACAGCTGAAGAATACTGGTTAAGCACTGTGCTGTATTTGTAAATAAACTTTGGAAAAAGGTTAATTAAGTTGCGAGTTGCAATTACACATTAAAAAAATTATTAGCAAAGTGTTTAAAATTGGGGAGAGTGTTAAAGAATTTCTAGCTTGGCGTAAATGACATGCATCAGTGGGTACTTGTTAGTGGTTGATCCTCTGACCTAGTAAGAATGTCTTTCTCTCTTCCTCAAGAAATGGTCTTGTCTCATGCTGTAGCTGTTGTGTACTAACACGCTCGAGTACATCAAAACCACAATGATCCGAAACCATCCAATTACTTATGACTCGGGGACATAGGGACATCCCTTGCAACAAAAAAATACAGTGTAGGGTCCCGTTCCAGTAGGTACTGTTCGTTTAGCCTTTATGTAGAAAAGTGTATTATACCAAGAATTTACAAGCTGTTTCATTTACAAACTTAGTTCAATGTACAATAATGATCCTACAAAGAACATTACAGTTATTTTCCATTTTTCTCTTTTGCAACCTAATTTTACCGTTAATGTATATTTTGGTAAATGACGGCTCACAAATTTCCGTTACACAGTCTCTACATTCTGGGTTGTAATTTGTCATTATTAAGTTTGTTGCCTATATTAGATTTTCCATAAATGCAGACCGTACTTAAAACTGTTAATGCGATTCCTGTGACAGTGTGCCTCGTCTGTGACGTACAGTATTCTAATAACGCCCAAGCGAGGTGAGGTTAAATGAACATGCAGCTTTGTCATTCTCAAGTCTACATTAAACAACCCAACCTAGTCATTCACATGCCCTTGAATTTCCTCGGCAAACGACATATTGAACCCTACCAAACAACAGCAATACCATACATTGTGGCGATGGACACGACAAACATTTCGTGTTGTTGCACCCAGAGCCCACATGTCCAAAACCTTAGTTCGGCGACGCCGAGGCGCACGCCACACGGTTCTTCCACTTGCCTCACAGCAGATTCACCCCAGCTCATCAAAACGTTGGGTGACGAGCAGGCTGAATGCGCCGCCGCACATGTGTGTGGGATGAGGCCAGTCATAGTCATATCCCTGGCAGACATTTCGGACAAGTTCGCAGTCTTATCACTCTAGCGGAGCGTCAGTCGTAAGGGTTGGCAAAAAAATTGGAGAAAAAGGCACAGTCTTTATAGCAAAAGACAAATGGTCCTACAGTGCACACCACAGTTTTTTGAAATTGTACAGGAGACTCCCTGTAGCCTGTAAAAGCTCGTTTACACAGTCAAATGATTACTTCATATTCCCTTAAACATTTATTGATTTCGATTAATTGATTTCTGACGCCATGTTTACATCAGCTTTTGCCATTATGTCTTTAATTTTTTTGAATGTGGTTAATTTTTTTAAAGATTTTATTTTGAAAATGTTCTATATTTTCTAGAAAATTTCAGCTACTGATCAGAGGTTTTCTGACAATGCTATATTGGAAATATTGTAACAGTAATAAAAATTTCATATTTAAAATTCATAAATATTTAAAATAAGTATGGACAGGATTTTGTGAACAGAAAAGTAAAACAAACACAGTAAAAAATTTTTAGTTTGACCAATTATTTTTGTATTGAGCAAGAGGAGCACATACAGTAATTTGATTCAGTATATTATTTATTGTGTGGTTTATTTTGTTAAAAATATGAAGTAAATTTCCAAGCGATTACTGCATTGTTTGCTGAAAGCAGTTCATTGAATGGCTGTAAAATTTTAATTTTCTCAGTAAATTGAATGAAAGTTATTGAGTTAAATAAATACATAGTTGTGAGAAAGACCTTAATCACTGGAAACAGTTGTATGTGCTGGGTGCCAGCAGTTTGTATATCTTTCATGATAGAGTCTGTAGCCAACCTGCTACTGTACAGCAGATCACGATCATGTCTGTTGTCTGTGTGCAGATGGGTACCTCTTCTTGTTCACGGAAGCACTGCAGTTCTGTCTGAACATGGCTTAAATAACTGATGCTGAATACAGCTCATATAAATGATGCTAGTGTTGTGAGTTCATGTATGAAACACACATACATTACTGGCGGAGGTGTCGTATATCAAGGGTTTGAACAGCAACACATTAACATTTACCACAGTATTCTCTGTCCACGCGTACCAGATTCATAGAATGAACTAAGTAAATTATAAACAAATACCATGTTATTGGCTGCAGATGCCTTGCATTGTGAACCATTACGAGAAGTAGAATATTTATCTGTCTTGTACAAATACATTTACCTATGCTTCTGCTAATAAGAAAGTTTGCCATATGGTGAAGTCTCGTAATTCAGTTATTCAGTTCCAGTTATTAACATTTTCCTATTAATAGGGTTGCGATCTTTAGAGGCTACATTCATATTCCACTCTAAGGAATACGTTGGTATACGAATTACGTTACAAACGCTGCGGCCTTTTAGTCAGTTGTAGGGCGAGTATGTACTTGTCGGCATTATTTGTGGAGAGAGATAATAGTATCAGTTGTCTAGATTGTTAGTGGCTCAGCTATCAAGCCACTAAAATGGTAATGCTCATGAGCTCTAAGGTATTCAAAATCCTGTATGTTGAATACTAAGTAACAAGCTGTACCTCATCATAAACTGTATTTAGTTGCTGTGAATCTGAAGAGAATGTTTAATACCTAGCAATTGAGGTTTGCGTGCATGGGTGCACTGTAATGTGGACGAAGTTCTTTGTTAACGTCACCTCGCTTGAAGTCATTTTGTTACTGTGTTGTTCACAATTTGACACTGTTATTCACTTAACGTCACCCACTGATTTGTTTAGCATCTTTAAAACTAGATACATCTACTCTGTTTTATTGCGCTTCATCATATTTACGCTGTCCATTTTGCAGATAATTTCCACCATTGTTCTACCTTCTCTGCTTTCACCATCAGTATCACAGTATATCTGTGTGTTCCTTCGAACAACGACGCATATGTTTTTATCGCAAAACTTTCTCAACTTGTGAGAATAAAAGTACACGAGTACGTACTTGGAACATTAATGAACACAATAGATCTAGTAGCCATGTGTTCTAGACTCCTGGGTTTGTGCAGCATTGAAGGTTTTTAATCCTAAACTTTTCAGCAGTTGTTGCAGTTGCTGTCTTCTGGAGTCCAATATTTTTGTTCTCATGAGTCGTGTAGAGGGCAGCTGCAACGACTGTCAAAATGTGCGGAAAAGAATCAAGTTTTTGATTCGGCTCAAATCCACAAAACTTAGAACACGATTAAATAATGGCATTGACTATGACATTTTTAGTGCACTATTAGTCTAAAAATGAAATTACACTATTCAAACTGAAAATAGTGTGGTGTTTTTATTGAATCAGCTGAAATTAAAATTTTGGTGGTATTATAGTTGCAAACTGTGTCGATGAGAATATCAATTGTTTAGTGCTTGTCCATTAGCGAGTTACTTATGCTAAAAGACATTTACATAAAGTTGTGAGAGTAGCCCAGGTATAGTAAAATTTCAGTTTCAGTCATTTAGAAAGTGATCTAGTGAAGCTTGCGTACAACCAAGTTGATTGCTTACATGTGTTTCGATCATGTAACTTATTTTGTGCGTGGAGCTATGTGACGGGAAGGTGAATTCACACTTATAGTGATCTGCTTGCTGTGAAGTTACTGATTTAAGTCGCATTCGCTTTTTGAAGTAAATTTTGTGGTCTTCCTTAGGGGGTTATATTAGGCTGTTTGCCTAAGCAAGGCAAATTTTCATCTTGAGGCGTTCGAAAATTAACCTGAGTAGGGTTTTCAATCGCCAGTAAGTCACAAGAGTCAGAATTGCTTGCATAATTTTAGACCTAACCTTGTTATGTAGTGGACCTGGTCATGTGACTGAGCAAACATGCCAAACCCTATCAGGATATGCTGTATAACAACCTTTTGTGTGTCGTCTCTTGAAATATCTGTGCTCATTACTCACACATTTTTTTGTGAATTGCCATTGCCTTTAGATGACACAGATAAAAATGTAAGGACTACAATAAATGTTATGCTAAAAAGGTTTAATGCAGTTACTATGGTAACTTAAAATTATGGCAAATTATGACAACAACAGTTGTGCATCTCACAGATAAAACGTGAGTTAAAGTTGTGTTTGTGATTTCAATGTTACTATTGTGTAAAAAATCATTAAGGGACCAAAGAAAAATTTTTTCCTGGCTATTGAGATACAGTTAGAGATTTTCATTAAAAAACAAAACACAAAGATTCCAGTTTCACCAAAGCGGAATGAGAAATTATTGCGATAGTGTCTAGTCACCACAAGTAAGTAAATGTTATATTAAATGTCAAATAATCTAATACCATTTTTTTTAAAAGAAATAGAATCTTATATTTTTGAATGTGACTGAAAATTAAGTTTAATTCATCTTATTTATTTTACATTGTAAGTTTTAATGGTGTGATTGTTTGCAAGACGTCTCGGTGAATTTAAGCACTCAAATATACTGTAAAACGTCAAAAGTACATTACAAAAAAATACTAGGTACTGTATGGTTGGACAACAGTGATTCTTACAAGTAGCTAAAAAGTGCCTTATTTATAGTAGTTTCACTGAACATCGTGAGCCTAAGAACATAACCACAGCGTTAAATGTGGATTTACTATGCTCAATGGTTGCCACACTGCATGCTACTGCTGCCAAATTCAAGTTCGTCTGTTGCTAGCATGTTGCACTTCAATTATTTGACTGCGTAATTATGTCATGAAGCAGCATACACACACTAGTGGGATCGTATAAATGCTTTAACTTTATATTAAAAAAAAATTAATTCACTAGTAATTTTTTTATTCCAAGGTCAAAAATACACTGCTACTAGCACCGAGTTGTTGTTAGGTATGCACATAACATTAATTGTTTTTGCTTGTAATTATTTTTACAACATATTGTTAATTTAAAAAAAAAATTATATAAAGCAAAGTCATGTTTTATTTGCTATGTCAAATGAGTGTTTGTGAAAGAGTTTGACACAAATTTATATTTTTTGTGCATCAAGGTTGGTATTGAATGGGTGGTTAATATTTGAATAGTACATCATGCGTGTCTTCAGGTACGTTTATAGCAGAGCATGCCTCAAGCTGTAAGGTTCATGGCCCCTCGCTGGGTGTAGTATTGCTCTGTAGTGTATGTTGTATGTGTTGCTGAGCTGAGCCTGGTTGTGCGCGTCGTCCCGTGTCTCCACGCATGCCGACCTATATGTTCTGTGTTGTGTGTTTTATTGCTGTACATAACTAGCCTCGCATGTTAACTCAGTTTTGTTCTCGTGGTTTTTAGGTTGATTGTAGGGAATGGGAGTCCAGTAGCCCCTTGGAGACTGATCATGTACGTACAACACATTTACTTTTTTTTTTTCACATAATGTAGTCTGACCATGTTATATCCATTTATTTCGCAGCTGCACAGAGTTAACAGCATGCAGTTAACAGTTTGTACAGTGACATCTCATGCAACCAGCCGAGCGGCTACTCAGAGCCAGCGTGTTATCTGTTGGGCTGTCCTGCAGTCTTGTCACATCAAGTGAGTCAACAGTTCATCGATATATAAAAAAAAATACTTCACACACAAGCACCTACCTGGGGCAGGGTTAATGTAAATAGAGTTGTCATACAAGGGATGGTGACAACTTGTTGTGTTGCCCCATTTGATCAGGTCCCGACATATCACTGTGTCTAGAAGAAATTGTATTCACTAGGCTTTCTACCCACAGTGAAACTAGTGATGGATGGCTAGGTTCTTACGGGAACCATGTCACATCGTGACTATTACAATATTAAATAGTGTTGTAACTAATTGTTGCCCCATCCAGCATTTGTACTCTGAAACTTTTAAGGAACAAACATGTTTCTCAAACAAGATACTTATGACGCAATGTTTAATAAAAAAAGTCTTTAGTATTGCATCAGTACTAATACTCGTATTGTACTACAGTAAAATTATAAGACAACAAAATGTAGTAAATATACAGTATTAGACTTAATTTTTTTTTTTTTGAAATAGCAAATTAGTATGAAAAAATTATGTTTTACTTTGCGAATTTTTTGATATAAAATACTACTATAAAGTTTTGAGAACAAATCTAGTTAGTCAGTAACATTCTTTGTAGGTTTCATTCCTTAACTAATAGTTTGAATGATGTTTGGTGAACTCCGACATGAATAGACACATGCACCTGGTGATAATAAATAGAGAATATTTGGTGTGCAAGATGAGACAGGTAACGTGACCATTACAGTACAGTAGTAGCATGCCGATAAGAAACAGTGCAGAGGTAGAGGTGCAGCCACATTCTGGAATATACCTGGGGATCAACTCTTGACAAGCCATGTTGCTGACTTCAGTAACTAACATTACCAGTCGTCCTCAGAGACCATTAGTTTGAAAAGTAATTTACACTTATTTCATAAAAAATCACAGTGCTAGGTTGTTGACTTGCAACTAGGCAGAGATTTAAAACTTACCAACTGCAATTAAAAAGAAGTAACGCTATACAGTATAAGTAAATTGGTTGTTTATCTTCCTAATGGTAAAAATTACAATGTTGTGTTCAGTTAGCACAGCAAATTTGACATTGTTAAACATAGCAGAACAAAACATAATCATTTGCAGTACTTTGTCTTTAATTATACAATATATGTTAAATTGACAGTTGTGGAAAATAAACTGTTAGGCTACAGATAATATGGGTTTGAAACAGAATGTACAAACATGTCCAGAATTGTACTCTTAGGAAAGTATTGTAGGGGGGGGGGGGGGACCAACAAGATGCAGTTCTTTTTTGCAGTTGTGACATTTTGTTGGCTGGACCAGTTTCATTTGGTGGTGAATGTTGGCACAACTGCAGTTAAGTAAGCTGTGTTAGATAACTACTGTAGTACACCTAGCTGCCGAGGAGTTACCTAGGATGCGGCAGGAGATTTGAGACTGTCCCGAGGAAGTTATCTTATATGAAGGCCTGGTGGTGGTCAGTATGTATTTGGTACTGTACTCATGTGCTACAGTTGTTTCCAGCTCCTCAGTTCTGCATTATGTATTGTCTGAGTGTAGCAAGGCCCTCACTACTTTGGTATTGTAACAGATATCAAAAGTCAAGTTGTGAGGTGGCGAAATGGTAACACGTTGGACTCGCATTTGGGAGGATCCAGGTCCGATACCTGGCTCCCGCCATCCTGATTTCTGTTTTCTATGGTTTCCCGAAATTGCTCTAGGCAAATGCATGGATGGTTCCTTAACAAAAGACACTGGTCGACTCCATTCCTGGTTCCTGTCATTGTACCAAGTTGTGTGTTGATGACCTCGCTGTTGACGAAACGTAAAGCCCTTGTTATCTTACCTTAGTGTGTTAGTGGTTAGACCAGCATATTTAGCATCACACTAAGTGCACTTGTTCTGTATTGGTCTTGTTAGGTGCTGGTAAACTCATTTTTTAACTCTTTTTTTTTGTGAAACATATGCATTTGGCTCTGATTTATAGATAGTGGTATGGATTTCTGGCAATAAAAGGGGTTGTGACTGTTGAAATGAATGTACTAAAGATGGTTATAAGCTTTTATGTAATCAGCTGTCTTTATTTTGTCATTGTGCAGGGTAAGTTCTACGTGTAGAAATGTGGTACGGTACATAAGCAAGTTTGAGTAGTTAGAGGAATTTAAGCGTACTTCATGAGTTCAGTTGAGTGGGAAAGTTCACGCCTTGAAAATGTTATCGCTGAATGTAACCCAGAGTATTGTTTTGTCTGTTGCTAAAGTAAAAAGTTTTTTTTGAGTTATCAATCTAGAGGTCCGTATAAGAGGGGCCATAGTTGTTCCCTTAATTTGCAGGTAGTGTATGTGATTCTGATCAGTTCTACCAGAAAGTTGTAGATGGCTTGCTGCTAGGGTGGGAGTCTCGTGTTGAGATAGTGTTGTATTGCAGACACTTCAGATGAGTGTGGAATGTTTGTGTATAGAGGAACATCATCCATGATTACTAGGTAGGCCTCTTACAGGATGGTGTCCAGGTTCTTCGCTTGTTCTGGAGTGTAGCCAATACTGCGTGTTTAATGTATGATGGAAGCTGTTTTACCTTTGGTTTGAGGTAGGTATGTGTGAGTGCGAAGGTAATTAAAATGGAGTTTCCATATCCTAATGCTATAGGGTGTTTTGGTGGTGGCAGGTTTTGTTTGTGAATGTTCGGTGGTATGCCTAGAACAGTTCACACCAAAACTTACCAAATATTATCAGTGTCTTCATTTTGACGGTTACCACCTAATATAATTTTTCAGCAAATTCTTACCATACAGTCAATCAACCAGAGCCAAGCACATTTGCTCCTCCAAATATGACCTAAACAATCTGTACTCACCGACAGAGGTTACCGCAAACCACTTGTTGACAAACAGATCCAGTAGGCCATTTCCACGCCAAATCTCAATCTAGAAAGTTCTTGACGTCTGCGTGGTAATTCCCTGTAGCCGGTTATAACATAACCCCAAAGTAAATGTAGTGGCTGCACTTGCAGCCTTTCACAACTTGCCTTTTGAGACTCATGTTCAAATACCAGAGTAACAAGGATCTTACTACACTCAGACATATTGCAGAACTGAGGAACTGGGAACTACTGTAGCCAATCAGTACAGTACCAAATCCAGACAACCCCCTGGCCGCAACATAAGATAACTATCTAGGCACAGTTGGGGACCTGAACTGCAAACCATGCTAACTCCATAATTTAAGAATTAGAAAAAAAATGGTAATTTCTGTACTGTGTGAATTTATGTCTGAAATATGGTACTAACCAGAGTAAAAGTATTGTATTTTAATTAGTAATTTATTTATGTAGATATTGTGGTGGTACCGTGTTGGTTTGGTACCAAGATGGAACAAATTTGATGTAGAAGTTACGTATTTGCCTCAGCTGACTAGCTTACGTTGGTGCAGTACCTTTTTTCTCTTAATAGTGCCATATATATCACTATTGGGGGGAGGGGGTTCGAATGCAGGTGCCCTTAAATGAAGAAATAGAAAAAAATACAGTCAACTTCCATGGTATTGGCAGGTTTTACTAAAAAAACTTCGGACAGGCTAGTTACATCTCTGTACAAACAAGTGTCACGTGGACGCACATCATGTGCCTTATGTTTGAAATTACACCAAATTCATTACAAAATTATTTCCCAGGCCAAGCCTTCCTTATAGGTTAAGAAATTGAACTCAAGATTTTAGCTCAACAGCTTTACACATCTCGATTGATTCAGCCCGGGTCAGTCAGTTTATCAGCGCGCGCGGGTCCTCTGCCTATCCCCATTGTAACCACTTCACAGCTACACACGACCAGCATGATCCAAGTCACAAGATCAAGTAGGAAGTTTTCAACCGACGGAACGTGCACAGTGCCTTCGATGCCAGAAACAGCCGAGTCCCCTCTGGATCAATTGCTAAAAATCAATATTTATTTACTGGACCAACAAATCTAAAATACGTTGACGTGCTTTCCCGACATCAATAAACATAACAATACACAGTATGATTCTCTATAACAAAATGCAGGACACTTAAACAACTAATTACTAAAATAAACATGACAGGGGTGCGTCTACAGTTGAGAACAGCCTAGCATCACATCACCTGGAAAACCCAGGTGTGGGTCACGCATACACCCAGTGCCGAGGTCGTCATTGCCTCTCAACTCTGTTTACAAGAAAACCTCCAATATCTTTAAACACCAATAACTTTAACAGGGTTGGTTTAACCACAATTCTCCACGAGAGCAAAACTATTTAGAATTCCGAGACGCGTCTGTAGACACCCAACATGACTGTGTTTCATACAAAACTAACAATCATAAATTTTACTCTTAATTCTTTTTTATCACTCACAAAATTATACTTTATCTGCTCCTTAAATAAGCAGAAATAACATATCCTATTTTAGCGGAAGTGTCTCGGCGGGTAAATAACCCAAAAACAATTATAAAAAAATGTTATAACTGCAGTGAACAAGATTGGTGTTATGAAGAGAAAACAACTGAAGATCATTTTAATTTGAAATGTGATTATGTTGGATGGGCTTATTTCGCTCGCGCAGGGGCACAGTCCATGCTACTTCAATGTTTGTTTGCTTCAGAATTTGGTTCCGATGCACTGATGATATAGGGCGTTGGCTTGCACACGAGTAGCTTTCTGGCTGGATGAGCCAGCCACCGAACTTGGTATCGCAGCAAACGCACCGGCAATCACCCCATGCGCATGTCAGAGGTTGTTTATGAACCTTGCCTACGAAACCCTGGTCCTTATTATGACTCCAATTTAATGTAACTTTAAAATACAGGAGACTCATTAATCAAATAATACACTTTAGGTGATGCACTCTGTTATTACTTAAGTAAAAAAAAAAAAAAATATTAAGGCAAGGGTGGGTGGAGCACATCACAAATGCACACAAAAAATATGTTAGTTTTTATTACTATTTCATACATTTTGGAACTAGCATGGTTGTGAATTTCTGGTCCCTAATTTCAAATCTTTCACTTCACCCTTCTTTGCCTCTTAGTTGCTAGTTGTACTAGTTACCTACCATTGTTTTTAGATCGATAGTATGCTACCATTTGCCTCCCAAGTAACCTAGCCCAGCCAGATAGACATTACAGGTGTGTGTAAAAATATGTTTTGTTGTTTGTTTTTGTTCTAGTGTATGCTTACCTTACCATACAATTCTGGAATATGTAAGCACATGTGCGTTCCAATGTCGGTGTTATTGTAATTAGTCATGTTAATGTGAGTTACTCTTAAAATTTCACAACTTCCAATTATGTAAACATAGTTGTTAGTTACAATTAAATTAGGAATCTTTACAATTATAAGAAATAATAAAATTTTAGTTAAAATAACAACATAAGACAGGTTTGCAAATATTTGGGAAAGGAGCTTACTCTAAAACTTATCTCTAAAATTTGTTAAAAGCTTTTCTAAACAAAAAAATGTGGTACTTTGGTAATTGTTTTATAATGACAAGCTCAGGTGAACTACCTTCTGGTGATGGTAGTGTCTTCTTAGTCATCATTGAGGGCTGCAGGTGAGGTACTGTTACAACATTCTGTACATTGTAATCTCTCCGTTTAACAACTCTCAAGGAACTGAAAAGAATTGTCCTTAAGTTGAAGGTGTTTTTAAACTGAATGATAAAAGTATGTTGTGACTTTAGATAGAACCAAAAAATACAGTTCTTGAAATGAAAGAATTGTTAAACTGAGAGATGACTGTATATTTGTGATGAAAATTATGGAAAACCTGAAAAAATCAGGTAAGTTACTGCAACAATTTTTACGTATTGTTTTAATTTATTTATTCAACTAACTCTTTTTTATTTAATAGTAATTTAAGGTTTTTGTGCAAAACAAAATTTGCAACCAAGTAAAAACATGTTACTTGTGAACTGGGTTTTAAAAGTATGTATTGTTTTTTCTGCATCCAATTTTTCTGAAATGAATTAGAAGTATCTAATTGTTCGGTTTGGAAATGGAGGAAGTTTACTTGTATACTGTATGTGGAAACCCAAAATGTAGGCCAATTTTGATGTGTATAAAGTATGTTAAACTGTATTTAGTACAGTAATTCATAAAAAAAATCATCCTTGCGTATAGAAAAATAAGTTCACATAATTAAATAATTAATTTCAGGATCAAGTGATTATATTAAAATTTTTTGTTATATGTACGTACATTGCAAAAATAATACAGTATTTGTACTAGTTTGCTGAAGTTAAGGTTGGAAAAGTGAAATGATTTTTACGAGTCACTTATTTAGTGTACGTATTTGTCAACAGGATTGTTTCAACAATGCTGTGTGGTTTGCAATTTTGGTATGATGGCACTAAGAATTTGAAGCCAGACATGCTCAAAATACAATTTTTATTTTCATATCTTCTAAGACTGCCGCACTTGAAAATTGCATATTGGTTTTTTTACCTTCCCATACTGTTACAGGTTTATGATTTAGAAAGCAAAAAGTACTTGTAATGTTGTTTAAAGGCAGGTAAACATGAATGAAGTTACTGGGGTGGGTGACAGTTTGTCGACCAAGTGTCGAAGAGCAGGGAGCGAGTGACGCAGTGCTGACTTCCTGGTTTGTCTACAGCTGCTCCCGCCCTCAACACACCCCAGGAAGCATGCGGCCGACGTCCCTTCATCTCCGGGCAGTCTCCAGCAAGATGCTCATGGCAGCGTCACTATCACAGACGGCTACGATGACATCCAGATGAGAACTCTCGGTACAAAAGGTTTGGTGCTGCCTCTGTGTTTGTGCACAATCCACACTTCCCTCCCCTGTACTTCGGCCCTGTTGCTCCACCGCTACTTTGTCCTCTTGTCTGAGTTCAATATCAGCATGGGCAGACCTCATTACTTATGCCTATGTTAGTTGTGGTGTGCTTGCTTGACAGATACATCCACCAAGTATTGCAAACACTTTCACCTTTTCCAGGCCAAAGATGTACATATTCTACCAAGGGCCATGTTCAGGTGTAGATAAAGAAAATGACTATGGAGGAGTATCCAAAGTTCACTTATTTATAGTTATAGTCAAACTTGAATTCTGAAACATTGGAAACTCTTAAGTCAGATTATTTTATGAAATAATTTTTTTCTCCATTAACTAAATGCTTATTTCGATGATGAAATACGTTTGTTGATGAACTCACAAAGACTCAAGCAAATATCCGGCCACTATGTTGATTCACACTAGTGTTTTGTCACATTTTGTGTTGATGGCTTAGTGCTGAATTCAAATGACATAATGTATAAACAGCATTGCCAACCATGTACACTATATCTATATATATAAAAATGTTATGTTGGTTTGTGTACGCTTCAAAAACTCAAAAAGTTCTGCACCGATCGAGCTGAAATTTTAGCATGATATATAATCCACATCAAGGATTGTTTTTATCTAATTTGCGACCGTGGGAAAAAAAAAGCGAGGAAAACACTCAACACTCGCTGACAACCGCAATAGTAATGGCTGTTAAATGCCGGGCAGCTGTTTTGCGGTGGAAGCCGCAGCCGGGCAGCTGTTTTATACAGAAATAAAGATGAATTAAAAAAAGAAGTTCTGCAATTAAAGTACGCTTAGCGCAGTGGACTGGACAAATCTGTTTGTATTTGATGTTTTAAAGATAAACTGTGAATATAGTATAATATAGAATATAGTATCACCATCAATTAACACGTAACTAAAAGTTAGTTACTCTTTTCTATAGTACATGCGGGCGAAGCCGCAAAGGGACAGCTAGTACTATATAATATTCTAATTATGCTATCCCTTAATCACACTATGTATAGCTCAAACATTCCTGCTCACTTAAAATTAATATTTTAACTGTCTGCTCATCTAGGCAAAGTTTCACCACTGAATGCAGAAAGATAACTGATTGCATCTACACTTGAGCCACTCTAACCACTCGTTGTCTTGTAACGTGCAGGTATTGGTGTAGGAAGGTACTGTATTAAGTAAAATATGTACTTATTTAGGGTAATCTGCGAAATTGGAATTGTCTGGTCATGTGACCATTCATTCGATTCGGTATCGCGTCACGATACCGAATCTGCAATGCAAAATATGCTACGAGGATTTTTATTGATTTGAGATTAAATAAGAGAAAGATTTTAAGAATCTGGGCCATTCCCACGGGCCAGTATAGCAGGTGGTGTCGCAGGAGCGTTAGGCACAGTCAGTCCCATTACTCTTCCCACACCCCTCCGCTGGAGCACTCTGGCCAGTAAGGGTAGGGGGATGCAGCAGCCTATAGCAACAAGGCTTAGTGACAATGAAAAATAATATGAATTAGACTTTTGGCTAGAGTAATCTATTAACTGAAATAAGTAATATAAGTTAAGTAAACAAATGAGAATTGTTCAGGTTGTGAAACAAAATATGCAAATTGAATTAAATAAATGCGGCAATGGTGTACTACAGGGCTGGCATCGGTAGGCGGGGCTGTTTCTGAATGCTCTCTTCCCATTGGCCGGATTACCAACACCGGGACCGATGGCGGGTTTTCGGACAGTGTGGGGAGAGAAGGGAGATCTAAGCGGACCGCTGGCAAAGGAGGTCGCGAGAGTGCTCTCGTGGTCGCGCGGCGGCGGAATTTTCAGGGGTTCGGGCGCCGAAGGTCAGGGCGGCAGACCGCTTACAAGACGACCCGATCAGCAGATTAACGATGACGGGAGATGTAAGTGGACTGCGAGCGAAAGAGTTCGCGAGGGTGCTCGCATGGCTGCGCGTCGGGGGAGTCTTCGGGGGTTCAGGTGTCGAAGGTCAGGGCGGCAGACCGCTGACAAGACGACCCGATCAGCCGATTAACAACGCCGGAAGATCTTAACGGACCGCGGGTGAAGGAGGTCGTGAGAGTGCTTGCGTCATAGGGAGTCTTCGGGGGTTCGGGCATCGAAGGTCAGGGTGGAAGACCGCTGACAAGACGACCCGGTCAACTGATTAACAACGACGGGGCGAGTGAAGTTGTTCGGCGGCGAGACGTTAAATGCGGTGGATAAGCGGGATTTCAAGTAGGGTCACTAGGTCGGGGCAGCAGACCGCAGACACGACCACTTAATCTGCGTCGACGGCAGATAGCGGGGTGCTACTAATTCAACTTCAACTCAGTGTATCAGTCGCGCTAGAGTGACGGGTCTGTACAATTATTAGACACGCCCGCGGGAGTCAGTAACTCAGTGCATCATCTGCTTATAGAAAGTGATAAGACCTTGTTTTTATTCACCTAAAATCGCAATAATAATCAAAAGGGGAGAAAACAATAGCCAGATAAAAACAATACCAACAAACAGAAAAAGTAAAGTAACATCAACAACAAGCATGTCGCAGTCTGACCCAGGAATGACCTCCACACAACCTAACTTCCAATACAGGGGAGGCATGTTCGGGTCTTTCACATGACGAGTGAGCTGACAGTGAGGTTGACTTACAAAGTCAAGGATCTAGGGTGTTTTTGGAGTTGATGGAGGTAGTCTTGATACCATAGTTTCCAGAAGGCTTATTGAGCGCATTGGATAAGTTGCCACCATGACATGTTGATAGGTAGTGATGTGACATCAGTCTTGGGAAAAAACATACCTTGTACCATCACCACCCCTTCATCGGGGCTAAACTCGCTATAGGTGATGGTAACTAACAAATACACAGGAACAAGAACTTAGGTTGCGACTCCCTATTATTCGCTAGGACGCTTCCGCAAGCAAGGGTTAATCCTCAATCCAACTGACATCAAAATGTCATTATAGTAACATTTCCAGTTAACATTTAGCAATATCTGCAAACAAAGTCATAATTATATTGCAATCAAGCTCATAAGCTGCGTGTAAAATATCCAATTGTATCAGTATTATTATTTGTCTGCCATGATTCACATTCTCTGTCTGTCAAAGTCTAACCTTCAAATTACACGCCTACAGAAATTACTTAAAAAGTGAACAAACCTAAACTATACAATTTACACGTCTGCCTCTCTCTCTCTTTAATTAATTGCTGAAAATTTCAGACGTTACGAGAAGTTAAACATTGAAAAACCGGATCGCGAAAGTTTCTTAAAATTACTGAGCAAAAGAGAAAAAACACAAACAGCAAAACATGAACGAAACACTAGGACTTGGGCCATTATGCTACAGGACTTCAAATCAAGAAATAATCAAACAAGAAATTAAACAAGGTGCCAAAAATAATCAATTGTAAGTCCTGCAGCTTAACAACTCATTCCACATTTACATTGACGAAAGACAAGGGTAACACTTACATTTCTCAGGTAGTCGACTGAATGCACATACGTGGAAAACACGAGTATATATACAAACAGCGAGCATTAATATAATCCTAGAAATAGTACGCCCAACATGGTGGAGCAACTATAACAAGTTAAATTACGATAAACTACTTATTATCATTAAACCTGAAATTATCTAATAAAACTCAATATAAACTTTATACAACTTGCTACGTACAATATTAATTACATATGAAACTCTTTTCATAAATTCACAACTAAACAGGAAAATTATTATAATAACTCTTGGAAACAATTTCTTGAGGTTCGGTAACTGTCACTAGAGCGCGCTAGTGTAGCGCGTAGCTAGCTGCACTGTCTTCACCTGTGTCTCTGCTTAGTCCACATTACAGTACATCTATGGCGAAACAAGTCACGTTTACATATGGCATCACAAAATTCTTCAAACCATAACAAATTGAATATAAGGTACGTAAGAGTTTCTGTTTACGTGAGAGTGTTCAAAATATAGCTGTGGAGAATAAACATATTAATGGCTGATATTGTGGTGGTACTGTCTGCCGTGTTGTGTGTTGGTGAGTGTCGTCTTCTGGTTGTATATGTTTATGTGTCGTTCCTTGGCACACGGCGACGCGTGTAACGGGTTTATGTGCTTTGAGTTATTGTTGTTACTGAAAGATGTAGCTTGCAAGATGACGATACGAAAAGAAACTCAAAGAAACACACCTTTCTGTTTTACTACTATTTATTTGCAGCTACGATCAGTGTTCCAATATAAATAGGTGTCCATTGTAAACAACCAAAATAACAAGATTAACCGGTGACGTGACATGAGATAGTTCGCCAAAACAACTATTCCCGAGTGTCTGCCCAAGACAATAGAGACGCACGGTACTGCAGTTTACATACTTTGTACTCGTTATCTGCTTCACTCAGGAAGATGGCTATACTACTATATATGGTGCAACACCTTGGCGTACCTGGAGCTACTGAGTACAAAAGAGAAAAGTAAAAAATTAAACAAGATGAAGTTTAATCAGAGCGATTTCGCCCCCGAGGCTTGACTTCCCCGCGCCAGCGCTCCCGTACACATCCTCTCTGTCCCGCCATGACACTTTGACTGATAGCACACTCAGCCGGCCATCATTCCGCGACCGTTCACGAACTCCGATGTATCACGACTGACCGATGACAAACACAAACAAGAAAACTCAGTCGGCTATCTCCCGGCATCCGTTCCCTAGCTCCGATGGATCACAACTAACTTTCCTCGGCGGACACTCTGACTTACTCGGCCGAGCGGCGGAGGGATACATCAGGATCCAACTTGCCTTAAAAGCTGGTTAATTGACACCTAAAAATTGTATGTAACATAGTTACTGATAAATTTACAAAGCGTTTTATTCCATACTACCAGCTAAATATTCCTTAAGTTTATTAATTGGGGATGTGCAGCGTCATCAATCTGTCGCGGATCACCACCTTTTTAGTGTTGTTGTAGACGGCACTACCACCCACGTCGATCGAAAAACGCCCTACAGAGTCCCCGCATTCCAGCACGTCCCTGTACGTGCCTCCAAGCAAGTGAACTCTGACCTGTCTGCCAGATATATCCATCCTAGCACAGGCTAGCTCAGAGCTTATTTGAAATTTTAAAAGCCAGCACTTCTCTGTACGTGCTTCCAAGCAAGAGAACTACGACTAGCCTGCCAAATAAATCCCATTCCAGGAGAAGCAAGCTAAGAGGCTACTTGAAACTAAAAAATCCAAACAAGGCAAAATATAAGAAAAGTTTACTTAGAAAAGTTGCTTGAAATTAAATTAGCTTTAAAATGAGTCCAAACACGATCTAAATCCGAAACAATTGACACATCAAATTAAATTCTTTTCTCTTGCTTTAACAGTTAAATTTTGAATTTTGAATAAACTTTTACTGTTAATGTCTCTATTAGCATCCCCAATTAATATGTTGGATCCTGCCCTATACATCTTTATCCCTGGTTAAGTTGGCGTACTAAATTTGTTATAAACAACAGAAAAAAAATTAATTAATACAAAAAAAAATTAATTTGCAATTACTGTATGATAAGAGGCTAAGTAAGTTCTACGTGCCAGTGCATGTCACAACCCCCTACTTAATACCCAATGTTAAGTACACTCTCAGTATAACAGGTCACCACAATTATGGTTCTATATAAATTCCAATGTTTTACATAAGCTGCGTGACAATGTTTCATTATTACAATGATTACTTAAGTTATATAAAGTATAGTACATCAATGAATGGGCACTTTGGCAAATAACTCTTACTAGCATGCTCTACTTTATTACAAAATTGCTGGTTTCATAACCTCTAAAATACCACCACACATAAAATTTATCCAAATACAGTATCTATTTAACATAATTATTTTCTTTTACTCCACTACTTAGCATGAAATATTTATTTAGCACCATACTAATATATAATGTATTATATCATGTAAACAATAAAGAAAATCATATACTTTTTAAATTTATGCATCAACTTATGGCAGCACACTGTTGTTGCACCCTTAATTTCAACGTAACAAAATTTTAAATAATCTGCTAAACAGTACTTTTCTTAATACTAATAAATCACAACCCATACACTTGGTTGGCTTTGTAAAGTTCAGCTGATTACAGGAAGTCTGCACCATCACTTTCATCGCTCCTACAAAAATATGGTACACTCCTTTGGAACAACGACGAAAATGACCTAAACACTGGGTATACCCCATTGGACCAACGGCGAAGGTGCCCAAAAACCAACAATTACATCACCACACACTAAAACAACTTCTTCACTTAACCCTTCTCTGCATAATACCCTTCCTATTACAGCACTTCCCTTTTACATCAAGTTAACAGCCATCAACGGCCACGAGATGGTAAACAACACAAAACATACAAACAGACCAAGCTTTTGGAACAATTTTTTTTTTTGCCAAACCAAAACATATCAAATAAACCCTTGGGTGTCCTAGCCTGTTGCTACAAGTCGAGCAGTATAAACGGAAAAGTTTCAGCAAATTCATGAATATGATATGTCACTCATTGTTATTTATCTTTTATGATTCTACATGATAAGAAGTCTATAATTAGATCCATGTTCACAATATTTAACAAATTCATAAATAAACAAGTTACAACACTATCATGCTCAGTCATGATCAATTTAAATGGAATTTAATTCACTTGACACCTTAATATTGACTCAACTCGAAACTATCTCAACATAATTATTATGGTAGTATACTACATAACGCTAAACAGCAATTCACAACAAAAGAGTAGCAAAGTACTTAGGAAATTAGCTTGTGTATCAAATACAAGTGTGGTATTTTCTTGGTTGTGTTTTAAAGGTTCAAAACAATATAGTGATAGCAAAGTTTTACAATACAAAACCATTCTATCTCTGTTGTCACCTCAACTCTACAATTGTTACATTTCACTTGTACGTATGTACGTATATTCATTCTTCACTGAACATTTGTTGTACCCAATACATCTCACAAAAAAAAAATTAAGCTGTAATTTTATTATGTCGAGTCATAATTTATGGCACCACAAAAAAAAAAAAAAAAAAAAAAATTCCAAGAGCAGTCAAAGCACGATTAGCATACACTTTTACAAAGGTAATTTACTACCAAGGTACACCTTTCATAACAAATTTAACTGACACCATTAATACTTCAACTACTTATTATGATCAACCCTGAGAAGAACACTAATAATACCAAATGACTTTACCACCAATACTGTTGTTTTACTTGTTCAAATTAACCATATTCACAATCACAAACTTCCAAAAAAGAACAGAAAATAAATTAAAGATACAATTGATTCATAGCAGCACCCAAATTTTCACTTCACATTATCAACTTCATTCCACTTGTAAGCATTAATTTTTTTTAACAAACTTCCAAAACAAAGCACATAATTCCCTATTACTCATTAAATTTCAATAGTACTGGGAGACTGCACCGTAACTATTTACCACTCAACCACCATTACTACTTCACAAATTCACACAACATATATCCTATAATTACTTAAGGCGTACCTATTTGCACCACCACGAGGCACCCTTTCACCAAACATAACTCAAATACCTGTCTATTTGAACCACGACGAGGCCACAACCACAATAAAACAACAAATATATGCCTATTTGCACCACGACGAGGCCAAATTCAACACCATGAACTTCCTCAACACAGGACCAACCTTATTTGCTCCACGACGAAGGCTCCCAAATCACCATAACATAACCTCACAACATCGACGCTTCTTCTTACTCAAACAATGATTCATACCTCCATTCACACACCTTCTCCAACTACAACCTATTCCTCCTTCCACTACTCCTTTGCAGCACTCCCCTTTACAATTTTTTAATTTAATCAAAACCACAATTATATTAATTAGTTTCTAACATCAAATCACAACATTAACTCCCTTGACCTCTTTCCGTTACCATAATGATCTATACTGCCCTATATTCACCAAATTTTAACGACTTTCCGCATTTGCTTACACTGCTGCTACACCTTAAGTACAGGTAAGTTAATCATTTTCAAATTTAATTTCTTAAATACTTATTGTTATTTTCTCCACTGCCTTATTAACTTCTGCTTAATTAAACTCTGCTTAAACACATTACACCAATTTCAATCATTGTTTACGTTAAACTTTCTCAACCTCTGCATGATAAACCTCAGGGTTGACCAATGTCATGAAATTTATAATTATGTACCTATACATTACCAAAGTTTTATAAAAAAAATTAACCTTTTAGTCACTTCTACCTTGCCCACAAGGTGAAAAACTAGATAAACAACCTTACTCAAACTTCACAAAAATCAATATTATTCATGTACTGAAGGTACCTAATCACATTATGTTGTCATAACCCTAGTGGTGCCATACCCACATAAGAATTTTACTCAACTTGTAAATGTTTCAGTTATATCTTCACTAATATCTTTAGAAATACACACAAGTCCTTTTTACCGTGTTGAATAGGTCCCTCACTCCACACACACCTCTTGCTCCTCTGAGCACAACACAGGGTACACACTGTCAACTCTAACCTTTATCTTCACCTTTCCTCGTGTCCACTCCTGCACCCCCCATCTCTCGACTCTTCTCTGCACCCCAACACATCTCTGCACATCTCGTTTCACTGCACATGCTTTACACCCCAGTTCCTCCTGGCCTGTAAACACATTACTCAGGTGCCATTCCTGCACCCCCCATCTCTCGACTCTTCTCTGCACCCCAACACATCTCTGCACATCTCGTTTCACTGCACATGCTTTACACCCCAGTTCCTCCTGGCCTGTAAACACATTACTCAGGTGCCATTCCTGCACCCCCCACTGTTCTACCTCTCTCACCTCAATAATGCCATCACACCTTTTCCCTGTCCCCCAGAATGCTCTGTCCATTTCCCATTTCTGTAGTCTCACCCCCCAATTACTAATAAATGTGGCCTTCCTTAATAT
Organism: Medauroidea extradentata; assembly: GCA_003012365.1. Lineage (NCBI taxonomy): Eukaryota > Metazoa > Arthropoda > Insecta > Phasmatodea > Phasmatidae > Medauroidea > Medauroidea extradentata. The sequence goes on along the minus strand of PNEQ01036387.1, from coordinate 11,193 downwards.
TTTCGCATCAATACCCGCTTCAGTTCCCTTAATTCCTTTAACTGCCCTCTTATGGTACACACGATTAATTTCATTAATATGTCTAACTTCGCCTTTACCTTCCTGCACCTTTGTCACATTCTGTTCCTCTAGGCCTAACACTTCTGTAACTACATGGGACACTGCATCTGGTTTCTTTGCTTCCACTTTCAGTTCAATATTCTTACTAGGTTTTGTTGGTTTGATACTAATTGCTTCTGCACAACTCCTAATTGCACCAATCACCTTTTCCTTAAACTCCTTAGCCTCCCTCCTCAGTTCTCTAATTTCACCTCTTAGTGATTCAGTATGTGATTCCAATAGTGCCCTAGTTTGTGCTGCCAACATTCCTTTCATTAATTCTAATAAATTTTTATCGGTAGATGCCATGATTTTAAATTATATTCATAACCTAGACAATGTTATTAATTTAAATTGTACCCAATTACAATAATGTTTACATTGCTAATTTCAATTTTACATCTACTCTGTGATTTAAGACATAAAAAAAAAAAAAAAAAAGAGAGAGAGAAAAAAAAGAAACTGCTGATATGATGCACAATTTGGACCGGCTCACTTTGGCTATGGCTACCTACCCGCACTGGTAAACACTAACCTGTTGTTTATTTCTGCTTCCTTCTTCTGCTAAATTACCTTGAGTTGAGTCTGTTGATATTTACCATAGAAAGGCTACCCACGTCTAGGCCTCGTACTCGTACTGCCGCCGTCCTTGAACTGCCGCTGTCCTGGCACTGGAGGGGCTGGTTATTGTAGTTGCGGGTCCAAGGGCCCCCGAGGTACTTTGATTCCCTCAGGTCCCTGTTCCTCGGCGCCAGAATGTGGTGGTGCTGTCTGCCGTGTTGTGTATTGGTGTGTGTCGTCTTCGGGTTGTATATGTTTGTGTGCTGTTCCTTGGCACACGGCGACACGTGTAACGGGTTTATGTGCTTTGAGTTATTGTTGTAACTGATAGATGTAGCTTGCAAGATGACGATACAAAATGAAACACAAAGAAACACACCTTTCTGTTTTACTACTATTTATTTGCAGCTACGATCAGTGTTCCAATATAAATAGGTGTCCATTGTGAACAACCAAAATAAGAAGATTAACCGGTGACGTGACATGAGATAGTTCGCCAAAACGACTATTCCCGAGTGTCTGCCCAAGACAATAGAGACGCACGGTACTGCGGTTTACATACTTTGTACTCGTTATCTGCTTCACTCAGGAAGATGGCTATACTACTATATATGGTGCAACACCTTGGCGTACCTGGAGCTACTGAGTACAAAAGAGAAAAGTATAAAATTAAACAAGATGAAGTTTAATCAGAGCGATTTCGCCCCCGAGGCTTGACTTCCCCGCGCCAGCGCTCCCGTACACATCCTCTCTGTCCCGCCATGACACTTCGACTGATAGCACATTCAGCCGGCCATCATTCCGCGACCGTTCAAGAACTCCGATGTATCACGACTGACCGATGACAAACACAAACAAGAAAACTCAGTCGGCCATCTCCCAGCATCCGTTCCCTAGCTCCGATGGATCACAACTAACTTTCCTGGGCGCACACTCTGACTTACTCGGCAGAGCGGCGGAGGGATACATCGGGATCCAACTTGCCTTAAAAGTTGGTTAATTGACACCTAAAAATTGTATGTAACATAGTTACTGATAAATTTACAAAGCGTTTTATTCCATAATAACGGTGCAGTTTTTTGTAAATTAGTTATAATATTATGCAATTTGAATAGAATAAAAGAGTTAACTGAATAATGCTGGATACGAAGCCGTGTTATTATATTACATTTCCTCCAAAATTCTTACTTATTTTTCACGTATAATACACACTAATTCAATATTGTCAATGGAGGTTAACTAATTTGTAGATCAGGACTGCCAGTTCTGTAATGGTTTTTACTTTTTCTTAGAGCTGTATGTAATGTCTATGGTCTACCTTGCAGACATAACACTTCCATTGTGTAAAGTAAAATGACCATGTCATTTTTTTAGTGAATTAAAGCTTTAGTAACAAGAGCAAATTCATTATAATTTAACTCACTAAAAAAATATCACGCATGAAGAATGGACAAGTTTTTGCACCCTGAATGATTCAATGTGGATCCCAGTTCCAGTAATGCAAGTAAGGAATGGCTTCATTGGTACAGAACCTTTACTAATTTTTTTAAGTGCTTGTAAAAATCTTAAGGAAGAAGACAATTTAGATCTGTTGAAAAATTTCATTTCCCCTTCAGTATATGCATATGTAGCAGAATGCAAAACATACGAAACTGCTATTGAAATACTCAAAACATTGTACATCAAACCAAGAAATGAAATTTTTGCTAGGCACTTACTGGCTACAAGGAGGCATGAAACAGGTGAAACCTTAGATCAGTTTCTCCAGGCATTAAAATAGTTAAGCAAGGATAGCAATTTCCTAACTGTATCAGCTGAACAATACTACAATTACAGTATTAGAGATACCTTCATTGCTGGATTATAGTCCACCTACGTAAGACAACGTATTCTAGAAAATACTACACTAGAACTTCAGACAGCCTTTGATCAAGCTAGAGTTCTAGAATTGGCTCTTAAAATAGAAGCGTACACTCAACCAACGATTCACATCAATACTTCTGGGACCGCACCAGGAGAGACTTTAGAGGAAAAGAAGCTTGCTACTGCCAAGACACATGCACAATCATTTGTTACCAATAAGAATTCTACATGTTTCTTTTGTGGTAACTATCGTCATCCTCAAGAGAAATATCCAGCTACGAATTCAGTCTGTCACTTGTGCAGAAAAATGGGACATTTCTCAAAGGTACAGTATCTTCTTCGGCAACAATTTCCACCATTGGAATTATGGCTTCTGCTTCACCATGTCTTTCCCAGGTCAGTGATTAAAGTCAAATTAAATGGGTTGCTGCACTGACAGACACCAGTAGTTCAGAGAGCTTCTTGGATTACAAGGTCGTTACTAAAAATAATATTGCACTGGGTCCAGCTAAAGGAGTGGTTGCCATGGCTGCAACCTCTCTTCAGTCAACCATCATTGGGGACTGTACAATTACATTGGAAGTATGTGGCTATACCTGTAAAGATATTAAAATATCAGTGCTGAAGGATTTGTCTACTGATCTTATAATTGGACATGACATTTTTGTTATTTTTTCTGCTAACAGAGTAAGTGATTTTTCTTGAAGGAAGAAAAGTAAAAAGTATGTCGTCGTTTTTAATATAAACTTACATCTGCCATATTACATAAACAAAAACAAAACAAAACTCAAAGTCGCAAAACAACTAATCACAGAAGTGCAATACATAATATTGTCATCATTGCAATACTGACAATGAACAACACATCGTCTAACAATTTTGGGGCAACATTCGAGCATTGAAATTCCGTTTGGAGGAATAAAATCACCTTTAAAAATTTGCAGTCTATCCACTATGAATATTCCATCTCTTTCACTGTTTGAATACCTTACACACAATTATAAGCCAATTGCTGACAAATCTAGAAAGTATAGCACAGAAGAAATTCAGTTTGTAGAGTCCGAAATCAAACAATTACTTTCGGAAGGAATAATTGAACCCAGTAAATCTCCATGGTGGGCACAGATTCAGATTGTAGTAACAACTAATGAAAAACACAAGAAAAGAATGGCCATAGACTACTCCCAAACTATAAATTGTTTCACCTTATTGGATGCTTATCCTTTACCAAAAATAGAAGAAATTGTAGGCAAGGTAGTAAAATTCCACGTGTTCACTACTGTTGATTTACGCAGTGCTTATCATCAGATTTCTATCAAAGCAGAAGATAAACCCTACACAGCACTTGAAGCTTTTCATAAACTCTACAAATTCCGAAGGATTCCGTTTAATGTTACCAACGAAGTAGCTTACTTTCAGCGAGTCATTGACAACATAATTCAACAAGAAAATCTTGAAGACACAGTTGCATATAACGACAATGTTACTGTTTGTGGAAGGGATCAAGAAGCACATGATAAGAACTTACAAAAATTCCTAGAAGCTGTTTGCAAATTAAATTTGACATTATATGGCGAAAAGTGTACATATTCTGTAAAAAAAATTTATTTTTTGGTATATACAATAGAATACGGTACTGTGAAACCTGACTCCAAAAGACTTCGCCCTCTTATGACACTTGAACCTGCTCATAATATATCAACACTGCGCAGAGTAGTAGGTATGTTTTTCCACTACTCAAGATGGATTTCAAAATTTTCTGAAAAAATTTTTCCACTCGCTCATTGCAAAACATTTCCAATCACAGAAGCAGCTCTGAATGCTTTTAACATTTTGAAAGTAGAGGTCGCAAATTCAGTAGTGCCTGCAATAGATGATACCATTCCATTTGTCGTGGAGACTGATGCATCCGGCCATGCGATTGCAGCTGTTATAAATCAAGGAGGAAGGCCAGTAGCATTTTTTTTCAAGGACTCTATCAAAGGTTGAACAAAATCATTCATCAGTAGGAAAGGAAGCGTATGCCATTGGTGAAGCATTGAAGAAATGGAGACGTTATTGGTCATCCGTCGGTACAGTTCCTCTTTTCTCTTAATAGTGCCATATACGTCACAATATTGGGGGGGGGGGGTTCGAATGCGGGTGTCATTAAATGAAGAAATAGAAAAAAAAAAAGACCGTCAACTTCCATGGCATTGGCAGGTTTTATACTAAAAAAACTTCGGACAGGCTAGTTACATCTCTGTACAAACGAGTGCCACATGGGCACACAACACATGCCCTATGTTTTAAATTGCAGCAAATTCATTACAAAATTAATTCCCAGGCCAAGCCTTCCTTATGGGTTAAGAATCTAAGGTCAAAGAGTAATGCTATGCAACTTTACGTATCTCAATTTATCCAGCCCGGGTCAGTCAGTTCATCAGCGTGCACGGGTCCTCCGCCTATCGCCATTGTAACCACTTCACAGCTACACATGACCAGCATGATCCAAGTTACAAGAACAAGAAGGAAGTTTTTAACCAACGAGACGCGCACAGCGCCTTCGATGCCAGAAACAGCCGAGTCCCCTCTGGATCAATCGCTAAAAATCAAAATTTATTTACTGGACCAACAAATCTAAAATACGTTGACGTGCTTTCCCGTCATCAATAAACATAACAATACACAGTATGATTCTCTATAACAAAATGCAGGACACTTAAACAACTAATTACTAAAATAAACATGACAGGGGTCCGTCTACAGTTGAGAACAGCCTAGCATCACATCACCAGGAAAACCCAGGTGTGGGTCACGCATACACCCAGTGCCGAGGTCGTCATTGCCTCTCAACTCTGTTTACAAGAAAACCTCCAATATCTTTAAACACCAATAACTTTAACAGGGTTGGTTTAACCACAATTCTCCACGAGAGCAAAACTACTTAGAATTCCGAGACGCGTCTGTAGACACCCAACATGACTGTGTTTCATACAAAACTAACAATCATAAATTTCACTCTTAATTCTTTTTTTTATCACTCCCAAAATTATACTTTATCTGGTCCAGTAAATAAGCAGAAAGAACACATCCTATTTTAGCAGAAGTGTCTCGGCCGGTAAATAACCCAAATACTTAATTACAAAATGTTTCAACTGCAATGAACAAGATTGGTGGTATGACGAGAAAACATCTGAATATTATTTTAATTTGAAATGTGATTATGCTGTTGGATGGGCTTATTTCGCTCGCGCAGGGGCACAGTCCATGCTACTTCAATGTTTATTTGCTTCAGAATTTGGTTCCGATGCACTGATGATATAGGGCGTTGGCTTGCACACGAGTAGCTTTCTGGCTGGATGAGCCAGCCACCGAACTTGGTATCGCAGCAAACGCACCGGCAATCACCCCATGCGCACGTCAGATGTTGTTTATGAACCTTGCCTACGAAACCCTGGTCCTTATTATGACTCCAATTAAATGTACGGTAACTTTAAAATACAGCAGACTCATTAATCAAATAATACACTTTAGGTGATGCACTCAGTTATTACTTAGGTAAAAAAAAGAGAAATTAAGGCAAGGGTGGGTGGAGTACATCACAGTACGTATGTTACTGAAGCAAACTGCGGCAAAATTATTTTCACGAAAAGTTCATGGCCCTTGATAAAACCTGTTTTTTAATTTTATTTTTATTTAAAAGTACATTTCATTTAATGAATAACGCAACCACACTTTCTTTATTTGCGTCAGTATAACAGGAGGTAAATGTAAATGAATATAGTGTTTATTTTAGCTCAGTAAAAACGAGTACCCCTTGTGACATCATAGGACTTGTTATTGCATGTCTGTTTACTCTTAACTCTACACCAACTTAGGCTTAGTTTGTGAAATTGTGTTAAATCAAGTTATTTGTTTGGTAAGAACGGGTATGGCTGGGATTTGGAATATTCATAAGTGTGTATGATAGCTCCTGTGTGCAGTAATACAAATAAATTTACTCCAAATACAATATTTACTGCAGCGCCGTGTGACATTATAAGATGGATTGCATGGTTTGTAAAAATGAAAAATTAAACAGTGTGCTATTAGCGACAAAAGTATAGTTTATGTATGCGATGGTTATTTCAGTGTATGGTGTACCATAAGACATGGTAAGCACAAAATAAATCAGGTCCTTTAAGTTAAAATGTTGTGACCAAATCTGGACTTCTGTTCAGTGTATTGTGTTTTTGCTGTTCCACTACATGGCTACCCTGCCTGTAGAAATGGCTAATTGACGAGTTGATGCCCCGTTGTTACTGTTCACGTTTTTGCGCTGGCCCCCCGAGCTGGTCCCTTTTAAGGTTAGGCCTAAGCAGGCACGATGCCCTCAGGTCCGCACAACCACTATGTTATATATGTAATTTTTCCTGATGCCTCGTACGTATAAATCAGGGATGCCACCAAGTTCATTTCCAAAATCCTGTAATTAGCATTAAAAATCCTGTAAAATCCTGTAATAATTCAAACTTACGTCTACATACTTATCCGAAGTTTTTTTAGAAGATTCTTGCTATAGAATTTTGATAGTGAAATTATGTACAGTAAATTATTATAATATTGTGAAAAATTGAGATGTTATACAGGAAACCATTTACTGTTAATGTTTTTTACAGACTGAACTATTTTCTAATCTGTTATGGTAAAGTAGCAGTGAAACTTTCCACCCGTTTTCCTATTTGGAAAAATTTGTAGAATGAGTGCGAACATGTTCAACTGACTACTTATTGTTGAAAAATTAATACATCTGCATAAGTTTAATTATGGCCTCGAATGAGACGTAGTTTGCTTGTATCATTGCGCCGCACATAAAATGTAAATACACGTATTTATTAACAATTTTTGGTACAAAATATGGGGTGCAGCCATTATGAGGGGTTTTAAAAATTTTCCTTTTTTATTTATTTTGGCATCACAAATTTACGTATATTTGCTAGTATATAGCATGACCTTTTCTGCACAAATAAAGGGAAAGATTTGTAGGTTTAAAATAAGCACAAAAAAGATTAGTGAATCTCGTTATTCCATTCATGTGCGTCACTAATTTTTGTGTCATATGTTGACAAACACAGATGTTAGAAATATCCGTGAATATCTAACATTACCCGTCTGTCCGTTTTAACCTTTAAATATCCGTTAAAACGGATAAAATCCGTTAAAACGGCAAGCGTGGTATAAATATTAGTTCAGTTTACCTTGCTTATGTAAATTAATCCCGAGCGGGAACTACATGTTTTTTTAATGTATTACAAATCTTTGCACTGTATGTAAAAAAAACAAACGAACTTTGATGATGGACACTTTTTTCGTGCGAACTTAAAAACATAAGTAATAAAATGAGATGTAAAATAAATTTATTGTAATTATGTGTATTTAATTCTTGTATATTTATTTCTTGTTCTTTATTTTACTGCATCGTAATTTTCAAGTGGGACCTGACGGTAAATGTTGCGTTAAATTTCCCGAGAGTTGAGAGTGTGTTGTCTTGAGAAATACGTGGGTGTTGAGGTGGCACGCCTGCTTTAGAGCCGACGGCTACGCCCGCGCCGCCATCTTACCACCCACGTAATGGGACTTATTCCCTCCCAGACCCCCTAACTTCGGGTATATAAGGAGCGCCTCTCGCACAGTTTCTTCAGAATTTGTTAGCAGCTGCTCTGAGCTCCCGTCTCTCAGCACCCCCGGTTTCGGCCACCCCCTTACTCTAAGGTGCCTTCTTGCAAATTGAGACCCTCACCCACCTCCAGTAGTCGACTTCTTGCAAATAGAGTCCTGCCACATCACCTGAGGCGACTTCTTGTAAATGGAGACCCTCACTACCCTGGAGTGACTTCTTGCAAATGGAAACCTCCACCTTCCTTCACCATACCATTACCTACCTCAGCTGCTGAGAGCCTGGAAGGAGGAGACTCTGTCACCCAGCATCTGTGCCGTACGTGTAAAAGGGAACACACCTTACGTCCTTACCGCATCTTCAGCCAAGAGGCATTTAGCAGAAGTCGCGCTCAGTTATCTGTAGAAAGTTCCGCCGGTCCACGAGGCCGAGATCCCGAGCAGTTACAGTATCACGCAGCATCCGAGTGTGGACTCGCAATCTTAAACTTAAAACGCTAGAGACCTGTGTTTAATTTCACGAGTTAAGAGACCTGTATTAAATCCGAGAGTAAGAGACTTGTGTTATTTCAAGTACTAAGAGACCTGTGTTATTTCGAGTGTAAGAGACCTGTGTTAGCTTCAGAACTGAGACATGTGTACGAAACTGTGAACAAGTGTACTTTTGTGCGTTACGTACACATTTGCCTATCTGGAATTTCCGTATTTTATTCAATGAGTAAGTGCGCGCAGCACCCAGGTAAATCCATTCCTCCCGAAATTCAGAAATTAAGGGATAGAGCCGCTCAGGAGGGCCGCCGTCAAGCACGTGTGCCAGTGCAGCAGCATAAACTCCTCATTCCATCCCCCACCAAAGTACAGGGGCCTCAACTTTAATTTCTTTCTTTCTGCGAATGGAAGTATCATGCCTGCAAAACTGATACGCACCACGTTAGCGACGAGCAGACGCCACTGCAACAAAGTTCGCGCAAGCGTAAGCGCAATCCTGACTCGCTCATCAGACTGTTATGACGCATGACCAGGAGGCCGCCGCCCATCATAAGCCCGTTAAAAACACCTAGCAAAGGATCACAGTTACGGCCCCGCCGAGTTCAACACCTACGTAACGAGGCCAGACCGAAACCGAAATCTCTATCCGACAGGACGCAGAGGCTGTTAAGGGAACTATTTTGATCAGGTGAGTGAACTTAGAGACCTGCCCCACCTCTCAGTGCAGCTAGCGCTTGGCTCCCCTCGGCTTCACACTCCGAGGTGTGCGCTAAATCGACATACCTCTTTTGTCCTGCAATACACACCCTATGGGAGAGGGCGGGGTTGAGTCAGAGTTTAAGGCACCTTTGATTGGCCGATAATTAGTAGGCAGTGTATGATTATTAAATCTCTTAGTAAATCTTATAACTGGTATGCAATACTTGCTGCGTTGTTACTTCTGTGAACTTAACTGTTTTTGAAATTATATGTTATATAATTGCAATTTTAGTGTAATGTGCATAAACAACTGAACTGTGCCTTGTTACAGTAAGTTATGTAACTGTAGTTGATGGTTGTCAAGGTTGGCATGATGAATGTTGCAGAAGCAGAGGGTCAGCAGAGTACCTTTGAGAAGGTGGTGGACTGCGTTGTAGCATTCGGCCAGTGGTTGGGGCGCTCGTCCTACGTTGCCACGAGCATCACTATGATGGCCTGGAGTATCACCTACCACAGTTGGCTGACGTTTGTACTGCTGCTGTGGGCCATTGTGTTGTGGGTGGTTCCGAACCAGCGCCGGAGCATGCTGCGTTGCTCTCCGTGTCTCGTGCTCTATGCCTGCGCTCTGCTGCTTGCACAGTACATCTACGGCATGGACCTGACGGAGAGTGAACTGCCTGGTGACCTTCCTGACGTCAACCTGCGTCAAATAGGGCTGGTCAAGTGGCCACACCTCCCCGTCGCCCCGTTGCTCGCCAAGGTAGGTTTTACATGTTCCAGCTGCTGACAGGCAATGTAGCATTAAGCATTGTAGCAGTGTTTGTGGGAGTGGAAGCCAGAGCAGACAGCTGTCTTCTTGCCTACACCTCTACGTTTCTTATTCTTTCACCTCTGTCGCTGGATGTCTTGTGAGAAGTGTCCTTGCGTCGTGGAACAATCTTAAATTTATGGATGACATTGTGCTGCATTGAGATACACGTTATGGAGTGCAACCAGCAGTTGTGGTGTTCCAGATAAACTGCAATTGGAACAGAATGGTAAAAAAGGTTCTGTAATTACTTTCGGCCATTGTTTGTAAATGTCGTCATTTCACTATCACCCGATATGAAGCCTGCTTCCAGCCAAAGTATATAAACTGCATAACCACAGCAGTTACAGTTCTGTGGGTTTTGGCTGGCGGTACTTCATATTTTCGCCAAAGTGTATCAAGTACTGTGTCTGTGAAGTTTGTTAACATTTCATGATCACTACGTAAACTTTGTAACCAAATTGTAAATATATATATATATATTTTTTTTTTCACCACTGTAAAACTTTCTTTGGAAAACTATGAAAATTTCATTTCTAAATGTGGAAATTTACAAGAAAATCAATACTAGCAGTTTTACAAAGAATTTTTTTATAGGAACTGGATTTCCCAACTTTGTCTTTGTAAAACTGAAAACTAATTTACAGTGTGAATGACAGTGACAGCTACTTTACTACAAATTAATAGTTGTGTGACGATCAGGGGCCCGTTCCACAATTATTACAAGTCTTGTAAATTGTAAAGTTTACTTGTAAAGAGGAAATTTTCGTTTCACAAACATCACTTGTAATGCGCGACTTTACAAGAAAAGTTTAATAGTTTACAAGTCTTGTAAATGGTAGAGTATACTTGTAGAGGAAAAATTTTGTTTCACAAAGAAAACATGTAAAGTATAACTTTACAAGAAACATTACATACTTTACAAGCAGTTTTTCCATGAAATACAAGTGTTTTGTTTCACAATAAAGCTAACACATTACAAACTTGTAAAATTAACTTGTAAAATATTGATATTTTCTACAAGTAATGTACTGTTG
>PNEQ01036383.1:0-53430 GCA_003012365.1 Medauroidea extradentata | reverse complement strand
CCCAGTCATTCACTCCCATTGCACAGTTCTTTCAAAGATCATATCAATGTCCGGTATGGACCCGATATGCATATTTCTCTGAACCCAGTCATTCACTCCCATTGCATAGTTCTTCCAAATATCATATCAGTGTCCGGTATGGACCCGGTATGAATATTTCTCTAACCCCAGTCATTCACTCCCATTGCACAGTTCTTTCAAAGATCATATCAGTGTCCGGTATGGACCCGGTATGCATATTTCTCTAACCCCAGTCATTCACTCCCATTGCATAGTTCTTTCAAAGATCAATAAATATTCCGCTATTGCAATATTTAATACATATTATTGGTCTGCAGTCAGCTGCTTTGTGTCGCACGTATATCACCCAATCATGCATTTCACAAGAAACTACGGTGTTTTCAAAGGTATGTTGGCACAAAACATGTTCACGATATTTCATCATCTTTAGTTATACTGTACAGGTGCACTACCCGCACATCGGCCCGAGTCAGGGGGGGGGGGGTTGGAACGAACAACCCTATTTGACCCGGCGCGGTTGATCTGGGAAATGTTATCCATTCAGGCGCGGATGTGCCAATGCTTTGGAATTAACAGCACCATAACAACTCACTCTACAAAATTGTTTGTAAATATGCCACACGTGCGTATAGGAGTGCAAAGAAAGAAGGTATGGAGTAATTGTTTTCCAGACATCCATGGTAGCAATCCTAACCTTTTTTTACAAAACAGTCAAATGTATACTACTACAGTTACCAGACTTGTATTGTATCAACTGTAAATGTTTACATATTTACAACGTGGAAAGATAGTAACTATCCCATGCTGTGTTTAGGTTGGTTACAAATATTTTAGGAAGTTTTTTTTTACCAGTGAAAGACGCATGTCTGTTTGCTCGTTAAATGTATACCGATTCATTCCGTCGTCTATTGATTTCAAACTGTATCACACTGATTAGTTCAAGCAACAGTTCCCAGATTCTATGTTCGTACTATTACTACTACTACTACTACTACTTCTACTACTACTACTACACAGTCACACTGGCTAATGAACAAATAAGGTTATGAGATGACGAAATACGCGTCGCAAGCCGCCGATATCATGCTGTTGCCAATTAAAGTTTTCTATCCCTACCAGCGAGCGTATGTTAGTACACAATGTCAACAATCAATTCGCTGATGCGAATAAAACGCCAACAAGCTACGGAGTTACTCCGAGGAAGACACCAGATTGGTACCAAGCATCCTGTGCGTGTTAGCGATACACGCAGATCAGGAGGTAAACTGCTAAGTCATGGACAAGATTAATTGCGTTGACGCAACAAGAAAGCTAAGCCAGTCTGTTACACATACGGCGATGTGTGTTGCCTGTGACGTCACATGTTCAACTTTTGTCACCAATTTTAAGGCGTTTCCCGGCTATTGCAACACCAAGCGTCTTATATAGGCCGTTCACGATAAAGTGAGCACTGCATAAAGTTTTCTTTCAGCCGTTTCGCATCCATCTTTACTGTTTTTAATATGAAAACTTCTATGTAACTAAACACCAGTATAAACGTTTCAACTCACTCAAATGTTAACATCTATTGATCCTATAAAGCATATTTTTTTATTAATTACAAGATCTGCAGAGTAGTCAGTTTATAGTGAACAGCCTATATCAAACTTCCTGTATCAGTGTCAGCTATCTCACCACAGGATGTTTTAAACGTCATTCGATCACATACTGTATATTCTTACATGGATGTAAGTGGTAGTTTTTAAACAGGCCTACACAATTCACCATCCTACAAATGAGAATTATGTTGAAATGAAGAAACTGTCTCAAGCTGAACTCATCACTATACTAACGTATAATTCCTTTAACTTCCTAGAAAATTTAACACATAACGTTGAATTTCAACTATCCTCACTCTTCAACTTGTTAATAATATTGATAAAATTTTAATATGACTACTCAGATCAGGAAAAGTCTCCGCATTAAAAGTTTATTCCTACCTTTTCTACGTAACGAAACTTTGTAGGCTATATATGTCATTAAAGCAATATGTGTACCAACAATTACAAAAGGTACTAAATCATCTAAAATCCTTTTTCACTAAAAAAAACTCTCAAAATAAATTTGTCTTCGCATTAACTGTTTTTCTTGCAGTGATACAAATAAGTACTAAATACCATTACATAAATTTGTTAATGAGTAGGAAATTTGTAAAAGTAATGTATTATTACTTAAAGAAATATTTTTGTTGTGAAACAAATGACAATGAAAAATGATTTAATTACATTTTTGTGATAGACAGTTTATTTACCCGATTCACCACATTCTTACGTTTTCTTGTAGCCGTTACAGATTTTCAGTAAAGAAGTGAATTTTTGCGGAAATCCTGTGAGTTTTAGATTGTAGTTACAAAGTGTTTATTATAATCGCATTGTTTCATCTTTGCAACCTGTATTAAATAAATTGTTTGGTTTCAATCAGGACAGTAACAATATGATCAGTGGTAAAATACGATTAGTTACATTGGCTAAGAAATGATAACTAGACATAAGCAGTTTGTCGGTGAAGAACGTAATTTTTCTCAAACACTTATGGGAAAAATTTAATGCTCTCAATGGTATTAACAGGGCTTGATACATAAACTAACGCTCTGAAAAAGCTAATGAAAATTTGCAGAAATTTGAAAATTAATAATAAGAAAATGAACATTCCAATAGAAGTTTGCCTTTTTTTTATTTGGGAAATTTTTTAGGGGCGTATTCCTATTGCGTAATTCCTTGTGGCGGAGTTGAAATTTCTAAATTATGGCTATTTAGCACCAAAATCCTCGCACTGGCAATATATTTGCTTACAAATTTGTGGCAAAAAAATGTCACCTAGTACATCTACTTTATTTATTAATTTTTCATTTATCTGCTCTTGATTTTCTGATTCCAGTCAATTTCAACAAACATGTGTAGTGTGACCTCACGAACCACTTCCTACTAAGGGCTTGGCCCCCAGGTATCTAAATTTTTGGAAACAATTTTTTTTAAACATGAACGGGAATTTACAGTATATCGTAAAATCGCTCTGTAACATTGTTATAACTGGTTTTAACAATGTTCTCTGATTTTATCGAGCCAATATACAGCATGATGGTAGCTTATTAATTAACGACATTTCCATTGATAAATTAGCTAAAATATTTATAGTAGGCCTCAAAATATTACAGGCTATAGTACAACCCATTCCCAACGAAATTACAAAGCAATTCTACATTATTCGCTGCTCGTTTGGGCTTAAATAAATAATTCTCTGAAAAGCCCTCAAGTCTGAATTCTATTGAAATAACTTACAGTATAATAACTCAAATGTTTTAAACCCTATTCCCATGTATATTACAAGCTGGAAGGACTATGAGGGGAGAGGGGTACAATAGCACCCTTCCTGTTGCTGCGCCCTTGCCAGTAGTGTTCCCATACTCACCACTAACTCCCCCTCCCTTTTCACCTACTTCATCAAAGACTGTTCTGCTCAGAGGCACCATCTGTCCACAGGAGGTCTGCTGACGGGCTGGTAGCGTGCTCTGTGGAAATAATTGCTGGTAAATGTTTGTTAATCACGGGTGGAGTGCTGACCGGCTCAGGGGTGAGAGAATAGGGTGGTTCTGCTAGAACAATAAGTCACCCTTCACCAACCCTCCCTTCCTTCCAGCCTCTGATCTCGAAGGGTCAGCGGATTGGAAGGAACGTCGCGCCGGCTGAGAAGGGAGGCTTAGCGCAACCCACGCCAGACGTTGTTTGTCCTTTGCGTCATAACTTTGCCGTTCATGACCTTCTGAGGCAATTTTTCTCTAAAATCGCTTCCTTAGCAGCAACAACGTTTGTTACTGAGAAGAAAATGTTTCTTTAAATATGAGCCACTGCAAAGTAATTAGGTATGCCGAAAATAAAATTAGCATTTAAGGGTTACCAAAATGTTGTTACTATTAAGGTGGCCATTTGCTCAGGCCGGCGAGCGTTGTGCAGAGCTATTGCCGTTACCAGATTATTCGAAAACTGCTCAACGCACATGAGCAAGTATGTTTAGGAATGACATTTAAAGAACGTTACACGTGTGTGTGTGTGCTAGTTTTAAATTCACCACTATTCATTAAAGCATAGGCTGAAAATGGCGAAGATGGAGCTTTGCTGTCGGAATGTCTCATACAGGCTTGTTGTCGGTAAGAAGAGTGCACGACAGTTCAGTGATCTGAGATGTAATGCGCGGTCTATCTCGTTTTTACTGCTTCCGCATTTCTAGGCCGTGAACGCGCAAAATACGTTCACCTATACGGCCACCTTAAGAGGGCGTGGTACACTGAAAAAGAGTATAGTTGTAGGTACCATACTTGTGTTAAAATAGGTTGTTAGTTCTTCTCTGGACAGTTCCTTCAACTATCTGATTTGTAGAAGAAACAAAGAGCCTTGTTGGTTTTACAAACCAGATAGTAACTTCTACAAAACAGATTGTTGAAGGAACTGTCCAGAGTAGTACCGACAACCAAACAGTTTTGTTGTCCGCATTTTAACAAAAGTATGGTACCTGCAACTATATTTTTTTCCAGTGTACATAACTCAACGCTAAAAGCATTAATCTCTAACTGTAGGTTTCTTGAAGACAACTTGCGAAAATTGAACAATAGCAATCCTAGGCAATAATTTTAGCCAACGTTTTAAACAAAGTTGTTTCCAGTGTTACGAACATCTGAGGCACAATCTCGGACGCTAGAACCTCGTGCACTTAACTGCGGCGCAAGAGATCACGCGTAACGAATAAGTAAATTTGGATAAATATTTACTCATAAAGTTGGCAAATACCATTATCTAGGATTGTCGTTGAGTATTTTATCCATATTGGCTTTAAAAGAAAGCGTAGAAATCAATTGATGTTTTCAGCGTTTATTTATCTACAACGCACTCTTAAGATAGATTCATATATATATTCACTGTGAAGATAGTTGAGTATCGCAAGTTTATGTTGAAAATAATATTATTACCTTTGCTACAAAGAAACTTATATAATTTCAATAATGATTAATGAAAAAATAGAGGCACCGAACGTAAGTTATTCAATTTATTTATTTATTTTTACTTCAAAGCAATATTTCCTTAACGCAAGCTAAATATCATCAAAGCAAAATATATCATTGTTGTAAAGAAACGCTTTTACTATCCGGTGGATCAACTTTTAGAAAAAAATTGCTGTCCTATTGGAGTCCGCATAACTGGCTGTTTGACTACGTTTCAGAACATTAGAAATCCGCGTTTCGTTGCGAAACTTTTAACAGAGTTCGCAATGCACGGATCTACGGGAAGCAAACACATTTTGCCGATGTTTTGTCTGGTGCTTTCGGAACATCACGTGCCTTATGCCGAGCTCCGCAGCTTAGCCAGACACAAACTTTTAAAACATTTACTGCTTAAGTAAGGTAGCCGCTAAGCTGTGCTGAATTTCGGCCGTTATGAGGTAATTATAAAACTGATCAGCGTGAGTAAGTTACTTCCGCTTAGTAATAAATGTCCAACATGCATGATCACACTTGTTTGTTTCCCAGGCGTTGGGTTATTACAATAATGTTATACAAAACAATCTCGTCTATAAGAGTCTGCAGGAGACTATAACTTTTTGGTTCAGTTTACATAAAATAGTATTCAGCGCTCCAGTTAGCTTATCGACGATAACAAGAAGTCACCAACAAAACTAATAAGCCTACTTTCCTTGATGTAGGTGCATATTAACCCCAGAAGTCATAATCGGCTACGTACAGAAATAGCAAACAATACTGTATCATTATTTATTACTAGTTGTGCGCCCGCGGCTTTGCTCGCGTGTATTACTCAGAGAAGATACCTCTTTGTACACCAGATAGGTAGTTCAGTCATCAAGCGTTAGAATGACAAATATGTAATTTGAGTTAACTCTGCAGCAGGATAAGTATAGTTGTCCACGCGAAAGCAGTTTTAAATTTGTCCCTGATAGTATCAGTGACTTCACCTGGACCTTATTTACAGTCACAGCGAAGTTGACGTTGTGGGGTGGTTACAGACTGTTAAATGTAAGAGAGTAATCGAATGATAATACGTAGTTTACGTGGTATTAAGACTGATTTCCCCCGCGCATAACCATTGGTGACGGTGTCCTCAATAACATATTTGATTTATCAAAACCTTCACTTGAATTTGAATGGCATTAAGAAGTTTTGGAGGGATAATGTTTCGCTGAAATATAAAAGTATTTGGTGCCCCAACCTTGAGATTAGTGAGATGGTATATGTAGGGTGATTTTGTTGAGGAACTTCAGTAGATAGTGGACTGCATTATCCATTTCACCACTTTTGAACTTATGCGAATTGCACTAATTCCATATTCCTTGCAGTTTTTGTGTCAGATATGCATATTTGCACAGCATTTAAAGGTATTTGAGTCCAGAACCTCCCGAACAGTAGATCGAAGCTACAAACAACTGCGCCACATAACGTCGAAATTATTCATGAAAACTACTTTTAAAATAAAATATTAATTTCCTGGGCTCATAGAGGTTGTACAACACCGCGTCTGGATAGAACTTTATAACGGAACTCCTGTATAATTTATTTCTGGCTGTTCGGACTTGCTTTCGGAGCGTCTACCTTTAAAGTTTACAAACTAAGTTTAATTCTTAATTAAGTTATCTTATAAAATAAAAAATGTGCGTCAGGTTTTACGTACTTACGTAAGCATCATTCTGACGCGAACACCACATCAATATCACTACTGGTTAGATAGGTATCACCGGCTGATAGAAAACAATTTTTATTCCATTTCAAGCCTTTATCTGTCGAATTTCGAAAAATTTTAACTACACACCTTAAATATTTCTTCAAGTATCCAAGTGAAGAGAAAATCACCACGATAGTTTATTTAGTCAAAACAAAGTTGATTATTAAAAATCACACAGCACTCCTGAGATTTAAAATTTTTAAAAATCTTAAATGCTCTTTGCGGCCATTAACCTAATCATCACCCTGAAAAAAAAAAACTAAGTATCTCTATGGGTTCAGTATATACCGAAAATTTATCTTAAGCACATTCCAGGTCTTCTCACCTCCTAAGAGACTGAAATTCGAAAAAGCCTTTAATCACATTTTAGACTACTTTCCTGTCTCTTGAACGTGAAAAAAACAACAATAGCCCACTGGAATCAAGATGTATCGATGATTAATTGAAAACAAATTTAATCACTTTTCACCCCTTTTCACCACCTTGGGTGGGGAATTTTGAAAATCGTAAAATTGTGTTTCAGGTATTCGAGTAAACGTCAATCTTAAACAAAAGTCGCGTCGCTATAATAAAAGATCAATGTTGTCTATATATATATATATATATATATATATATATATATATATATATATATATATATATATATATATATGCTATGGTGAATCGGAAACATATTTTACCGGTTTTTTACCTCTTTGGGGCCGAATTCGGAAAACATATTGAAATGGAATTTTAGATATTTATGTAAGCATTAATCTAAAGTATATGGCACTTTTATATCTCGATTGGGTAGATATAACTGGAGGAATAATCGAAAACACATTTCACATATTTTCATCCCCCTAATTATCAAATTTCTAAACGTGTTGGATACCTGTTGTATTCATTTGTACACGTAACGAATTGAAGTAAAAATTACGACGATACTCAATTGTGTTTCAGTGATATAAACGATTCATAAAGAAAACATATTTTGCCCCTTTTTAACGCTTGGGGGTTGAATTTCTAAAATTCCTAAAAATACTTTTTTGGGTATTTACGTAAGAAACATTTAGAAGTGAAATCCAACTCTCCATCCCGAAGAATTTGATAGGTATCGATATTAATCGGAGACACATTTAAGGTCTTTTCACCCCCTAAAATGTAGAATTTCGAAAAATCCTGGAACTGGCTAACGTTCATTTTTACGTGTGTCCTATCAAAGTAAAATCACGTCAATAGTCCGTCGGGTTCGAGCTCTATCGACGTATCTTCCGAAATACATTTACACCTTTTCAACCCCTTAGAGGTCGAATTTCATAAAGTCCCTTCTTAGTGCTCGCCTACGACCTGAGGGTAGCAGCACAAAAAGTTCACGATTCTAGGTCCAGTGGTTTGGAATGCAGTTTGATGTGTCAGTGTTTCAGTCAGTGTTCTGTTTTATGTATAGAGATTGTGCTATTTTCTAACTTAATTAGCCTTCAATATTTAAAACTAGACAAATATAAGAGTAAATAATAAATATTATAAACATTCAATTTGCTTTATATCAGTTGTGTAGTTCCTGAAATAAATGAATTAAAAATTATATAAGTGTAAACTAGATGTGAAATTTTCCAAACTCGTGGGGTGTATGTTACTAAACTAAATGGATAAAATTATAATAAACTTTAGAAAATGGTCCTTAGACATTTAATGTAAGTAAATAAAAAATTTAGAGGGCTCACATTTAACGAGAAGTTACCAGCACATATGATAAGCGTATGTTCCTCAAAGCGGGTGCAAATTAGCCTTGACGGTTACAATCGTTTACGTGCATCTAGGAATATTAAATTATTATATTAATTATGACTTATGATAAACGAAATATACAAAAAAAATTAAGTCATCTTACTAAGGGTTATACCAATACCCAGTTTGATAAAAGTGACGAAAATAATATTCTGAGATTTCCTTCTATCATAAATATAAAAATGGCTGCAGATTTGAAAACATCACCAAAGGATAAACGAAATACACAAAAGTCCAGTCAACTAACTAACTAGAATAAGCATGCTGAGATTAATCAACTTCGGATGAATATTTCCCCAAATATGCCATATTACACAAAAATATGACATGGTCGCTATTATTAAAGTATGAACACGTAATTACGAAGTACAGAAAAGTCAAGTCAGCTTTGTAAGCTATGTAGTCGGTGTACAAAGTTTGATGAGATCCCTAAAAATAATGCCAACACATTTTACATATTATGCAAAAAATATAAAGATGACCACCATTTTAAAAATATGAACACATAGTTAACGAAAGCCCCAAAAGAAAATCAGCTTTGTATGTTATATATGTGTACCAAGTTTGGTGAGATTTATAAAAAATATTTCTTAAGGTGTGTAATACTCTTCTAAAAATGTGTAACCAGCCGCCATTTTTAAAGTATAAACACAGAAAGAACTAAATACATAAGAGGCAAGTCAGCTTTGTATGTAGTATACGTGTACCAAGTTTGATGAAATTCTGAATACGAAAATATCCGCCATTTTTATAATATGAACACAGAATATACGAAATATACAAAATCCAAATCAACATTGTATGCAGTATATGTGTACCCAGTTTGATGAAATTCTGAAATTTCTTCCCAAGATATGTTATACTATAATAAAAATATTAAAGTGTCCACCATTTTGAAAATATGAAAACAAGATGAACGAAATACACAACAGTCAAGTCAGCTTTGTATGTAGTATATGAGTAACAAGTTTGACTAAATTCTGAAAAAAAATTTCCTTATATAAATTGCCGACATTTTGAAAATATGAACACAGGATTAACGAGCTGCACAAAGTCATGTCAGCTTTGTATATAGTATATGTGTGCCAAGTTTGATAAAATTTTAAAATATGATTCCTTGGATGGGTAGTCTGATACGAAAATGTTAAAATGGCCGCCATTTTGAAAATATGAAAATGACGTAAAATAAAAGTATAAAAGTCAAGTCAGGTTTTTAAGTTCTAAATGTGTACAACGTTTGGTGAAATTCGGTCCACTGGTTCAAAATTTTTAAGGGGGAACACACACGGACACACACACACTCACACAGAGAATGATCTCATAAGCCTACTTCTTCCTTCGGAAAGTAGCAGCGTTTACATGTGAGGCAAATGGAGCTGAGAGAATCCTCATAGACACATTATAACACTCGTACTCTGCATATATTTACAATAAACTAAAAATTCTCATTTTCCCCGAAAATTATTCCAATTGTTCTTGCTAACAAAACCAGGAATCATGGTACATGGTATTACAATTTTGGTACTTTTGGCAACACTGGAAAGTAGACTAAAAATTTGAATACAGTACAAACAAAACACATTAAACCGAAGTCGTTGTACTAGGCAAACTATATGCACAGATTTAGGTGAAATTTTTATTAATGGTTCACTGAGATATTTCAAGTGTTAAAGAAGCTTACAAATGGATGCTACTGTGTAAATATGAACACAGCATGACAAAAATACGCTTATCGTTTTACCATACATAGTACTTAATGTATACCGACATTGACAAAATTCGGAAAGTCGTTTTTCATGTCATACTTAGAGTATTAATTTTTCGAATAGCTGCCGTTTTAATATAACGAACCTCGCTTGAGCAAAGACATACAAAATTCAAGTAATTTTACTAAATACTATATGTCTCATATGTTTCATGAAATTCTGAAACACAACATGATCAAAATACACGAAGATCATGTCACTAACTAGAAATGTACTAAGTTTGATGAAATTCTGGAAAACTTTCCTTTAATATCTCGTTTGTTAAAAATATGTCCAAATTGCTTACATTTTGAAGATGCGAACACAGCATGAAAAAAAAAATTCGCATGTCTCCTTAATAAGTAGGTACTACGTGTGTACTTAGTTCGATGAAAGTAAGATAAATTTTCCTCGGATATTTCGTGTAATCAAATATTATTCTCATGGTAGCCAATTTTATAACAGAAACACTATATGATCAAAACACATAAACGTTTATTCATATTACTAAGTACAACATGTGGCCTGATTTGTATGAAATTCTGAAAAATGGCTCCTTAGTTATATTTTGTGATCGAAAAATGTTAACTTAGTCACAATTTTGAAAACATTAACATGGCATAAACACTAACTATTAAGTCAAGTCATCTTACTAAGCATTAGGTCCTATATGTATACCAAGTCTGACGAAATAAAAAAAAAAGTGTTTGATATTTCGTGTGTTCAAAAAACTTTCAAACGGCCACAATTTTGGAAATATGAATACGAAGTAAACTAAATTCGTGTAACATAAGTCAAGTAATCATAATAAGTTGTATACTAGTTCCAAGTCTGATACAACTCGGAAAAATATTTCCTCGGATATGGCTTATTGTGCGAAAAAAAAATTTTTTAATGGACGCCATTTTTTAAATATGAACACTATATGTGCAAAATACACAAAAGTCAAGTTATATTAATCAGCGATGTACTGCGCATACACCAATTTAGACAGTATCACAACATGAATACATATTTTTCAATGCACGTATTTTAAGAACTACAGCTCCGAAAGCAAGCAAATTTAGTATTTAAGCACTTTTATTCCAAATTTTGATTTAACTAGTCTTTGCTGTAGATTCATTATGATAGAAGATGTAACTAGAATTAATTAAAATATGACTTCATATTTTAGATGTGTATGGTCGATTTTTACTGGTAGGGTTAATTTATACCCGCGTTGAGGAAAGTAGGCTTATTCGTTATCCCTCTAGTACAATTAAAGTCATTTTTCTTCTATTTTTGTTGAATACAGTCTTATCCAGAAGTAAATATTTCGCAACAACATTATGACAAGTAAATAGTTGTCTGCAACGGGGAAAAGTTTTCTGCGGTATGTGCAATACTGAAATATAGTTTTATGAAGAAAAATATACTTAACAATATATGTCACTACTTGAAAGTTTATTTTTCTACACAATTTTGTGATAATTTATTAAAGAATCTTTGTACGGTTTGGTTCCAAACGACATTATGACGACCCATGCAGTTTAAAATCGTATATTTCTTACAGCCAGTTTGAAAAAAATAAAATAAAACACTAGGCAAAAGTCTCTACAAACGTTTAAAGCAGAAATGTTTCTCGAGTAACCTGTCTATAAAGGACTGTCACTGACGCCAAAATCTCTTACATTATATTGTGCGCAAGGGTTTACTATTAGCACTTGCATCATTCTGGGTAAATGTTTGCTCCTGAAGTTGGCTAATATCATTATCTAGGATTGCTGTTTTGTAGTTTTCCCATACTGACTTTCAAAATACTGTAGATTTGAAATGGTTCATTTAGCATTTATTTATCCACCACACACTCTTAAATCCGCGAAATGTCCGGACCTGTATACATGCTTAAGGGGGATTGATCCCTGTCAGACTGGTTTTACGGTTTTTCTTATAAGTAAGGGAATATATACATTGTTTTACTTTTTTCACGCTGACAAGACATAGTTTATTGTTTCATTCACTTTTTGGAGTCCATATGGCATTGTTTGTGTTAATGTTGCGACCTCTGCAGTCGCTCCCGTAAATAAAGCAATTTTTCCTTTGCAGCAGTTTCCCGTTGCAAAATAATGAATACATTATGGTTCCAGCAATTACAGAATATCGATGAAGTTTGTATCTATGCCTTGTCATGACAAAAAATTTGATACATCGACTGGAACAGAAGTTATCGAGAAGAAACAGATAAATCCAAGGTGGTAGGGATCAATACCCCTTAATAACTGAGCTTGCCATGGACACAGTTTCATCCATCCTTACTAGAAGAGTTGCAAGTAATCAGCGCGGCGAGCCAGAGAATTCTTTGACTTCACTACCCAGGGAGAAGGGCTCATTGACAAGGATCAGTTGCCTGGGCTCGTTTCCTCATCATTGGTCATCCGTCGACAAAACAATGAGGTGGGCTTTGCGGAAGGAGGTTTCTTTTGTCAACAAAACCTCCCACTGCTCCGCCCCGCGACCAGTGGACGTGTGGGACGCTAGATGAATGCCGGGTAGAAATAACTGGGCCGCGACCTCTGTGACTCAGTGCGCTGTCTATTGTCCGTGTCCACTCGCAGTGAGTGCTCGTGGTTCCCCGCTGTCACGACACACACACAAAAAACCTCCAACACCACGAATCATGGCCTGCCAAGACACACTTTTATTTTTAAAAAATCATTCGCTGTGGGCTAAACCATAGAAATTTAGAGGAGGGACGGGAAATTTTGGTTCTATTGATAAATCCCCCCCCCCCACACACACGCACACACATAAACACAAACCAAACCGTCATATTTTCTTCATTAATCGAAAGATTCCCTTTTTACACTTGTATAAGTTTGGATAGCATTCTGTAGACAGTAAACTTTTAATATACTGGATGTTACAGAAAGGTACGGCCAAAATTTCAGGAAAAATTCCACACACACAAAGAAAGAAAATATGTGATATGGATATATGTCCGGAAACACTTAGTTACCTTACATCTCGTTAGATGTCAACACAAGCAATGCAGTCCAGATTACCTTCTGTCAAGTGGCCCACCTGGCGGTGAACCTAGAAGGTAAAGTACATTGGAGAAAACCAATCGATTGGGTATTTGGGACATTTTCTGTACGAAGTGTTATTTACGATGACATTTATCGAGATGTAAGGAATTGAGCTCTACCATGGTAACTAAGCGTTTCCGGACATATGTCCATATCACATATTTTCTTCCTTTGGGTGTGTGGAACCTTTCCTGAAAGTTTGGACGTACCTTTTTATAACAACTCTCTTGTACTCTACATATAATATAAAATCAGTAAAGTTGTACAGCTACTTACGGTCAATAACTATTAAAAATTTTTAACGTGAGTCGCATTGCAAGATATTTTTAGTTCTAAAATAGACGTGAGATGTCCATTTCACAATTAATACTGTAAATTTTGTCTTGCATTTTAACACGTATTTCAAAATATGAACAGTTATTGTCCATAACAAGCCGTCAAATTTTACTGAAGTTATACGAAATAGAGAATAGTAAAATAATAATAGAAATGTTATAGTAAAAAGGGAATTTGTATTGATGTAAGTAGTTCAAAACGTCAAGCAGAGATAATCACAGGGAGAAGTTTGATTTCGTATTCGGTAAGATAAGTGGACTTTACGTCTCGTCGACAGCGAGGTCTTCACAGACAGTGACACACAACTTGATACAATGACAGGAGCTGGGAGAGGAGTCGGCCATGGCCTTTGTTAAGGAACCAACCCAGCATTTGCCTGGAGTAATGTCGGGGAATTATGGATAGTAGAACTCAGGATGGTCGGAGCCGGGGATCGAACCCGGGTCCTCCAGAATGCAAGTCCAACGAGTAGCCGTTGCGCCGCATCGCTCGGTTCCGTGTTCGGTTTATATGTTCTATATAACCGCCATGTAATGGAGGTTAAACGGATGAAACGGTAACGAAGCTGTAGTGCGTGTGGTGTGTTTAGGAATATACAAATATCTTGCTGCAATCGCCGTCCTGACTGAAATAAAAGTCATGTTAAATTGTGTGTAATTATTCCTTAAGGCCTTGTTACCGTGTTTGGCAGTGATTTCGAAAATATTTTTTTTATTGCTACCTAATACTCATATCAAAATTTCGCTGCACGGTTTTGACACTTATATGTTATAATTTGTAGGTGAATTTTTTTTTGTAGAATTATACTGAATGGTTTTTTAAATTTCATTACCCAAAGTACCACGTTTTTTGTCATGAAAATAAGCAAAATTATAAGAAATTATTTTTTTGCTGGCGAATGGTACATTATTATAAAAAAAACGCGTCCACAGTATTGTGCATCGTGTGATTGCACATTGACTCAAATTTTTTCAAAACATTTGGTTAAAAAATATTTGAGTTATTGGCACCAGTCTGAAAAAAAACTCGGAAACAAGTCCTTAAGGTGGCCACCTAGGTTGATGCATATTACACACCTAAGACGTAGAAATGCGGAGATATAAGGTCGACACAGCACGCGCACCACACCTCCTCATAGCCTCTAGACTCAATTTACTGAACTAGCGTGCAGTCTTCTCGTCGGCAGCTCGTCTCTATGAAACACTGACAGGAGACACTGTAATTTTATGACGTAATAACTTACCTAAATGTGTGTTGTTCCCGCGTATATATGTTTCAATATTGTGAGCCACAATTATAATGCGTTTAAAGTACAGCAAAAACACCCATTTTCGCCATTTCGATCACGAGAATTAAGCTTTAACTATTATTGAGGACCTGAGCAGACATCACTCACGTATGTTGAGAAGTTTTCGAATAATCTTGTAACGGCTGAAGCTCTGCACGCACCTCGGCGGCCTGGACAGGCAGCCACCTTAAGTTGTTGAGAATCATCGGTTATACTCATTTACAAGAATAACTCTCTGAATACGACACGCTGTGACAGGTTCACGCAGTGCTGTATTTGTGCATTGTGTTATTCCTCCGTCGTAAATGTATATGTTGGTTACATACGACGGTATAGAACTGTATATTTGCGTGTTCAACTTTGTAATGTAAACTTCACTGCTTCCATTCACTGTAGCATTGATTCTCTGAAAATGTATTCCGTAACGACGGATGTGGACATTTAAAGTTTTATTTCTGTATGCGCTAGCCACGTAGTAAGAATATAATAAATGTCCTTGCAATTTATCTTTGAAATTTACAGCAGTACAAACAGAAAACTTATCAGAATTGTTATAATCCGTTACATAATTTTTATTACCAGTTACTTTCACCCAGTGTACATGAAATTAAAGCTTAATATCGATCCTAGAATTGCGACCAATTCTTGGGATAGATTTACTATGTAAGAGACGATGTAATCAATCACAATCGAAAATATTTCTGTGAACTATATAAAGAAATCAGCATAGCCTACGTGTTCCGGTTAAACGAAATAAAATAAAAACATTCACTTACTGGTACATAAGCCGTCTTGTCATTAAAACACATATATATGCTATTCATGGTGGGCACATTAAAGGCACTTATAAGATCATTAAGATGACCGGCTAGATGAACGTATTTTGCGCAACCGAGACCAAGAAGAGTAAAGGCAATAAAGACGAAATTGTACGCACATCACACCTCTCCATAGCCTCTACGTGTGCAGACTTCTCGCAGAGACATTGTGGGGAGCCTATTATTTAATGACGTAATATTACATATACCGTACTTTAGTTAAAGTAGAGACAACAGTCATGTTTGTCTGTCAGTACCATCTCGATCGTTCCTCTTATAATTTGTTTTATTGAAGAATGTGTGTGAGAGATTTTTGGTGCTTGACGTTGGATCTTCAGCGCTGATGAGGGATGACATGAGGCGAGTGTGGAGCGGCGCCGGAATGAAAGGGAGGGAGAAACGGGAGATCCCCGAGAAAACCCGCCAACCAGCGACATTGTTTCAGCGCGATTTCCGGGGACCGACCCCGCCGGGAATCGAACCGGATTCGTCTTGGTGGGAGGCGAGTGCTACAGGCACTGCTTCAAGCTCGGCCTCTTCTACGACGTCAACGGAAAAAATATCGCGAACACTGTTTTATTCATGTTGCGGACGCAACAAAGTTGAATGCGGATATTAATTATGTACTCAAGTGTAGGTGAAACAAGTCTCAAAAGTTTTAAGTATATGTGTAATAGTGATTTTATTTGCATATATGGGAATGGCAGTGGATTTTGAAAATATATTAACATTTACGGAAAATTATAATATAATATTAAAATAATGGATCTCGTAATGTAGTGGCAAACTGTATTTACATTTTATATGTTTTTAATATTTGTCGCGTGGCAACCAAAATATTATTCTTAGCATAAAAAGTGTTAAGAGTCGCGTCGAGTCCATCGTCCTCGCGTCAGTAATGCTATTGTGATTCCAATCTGGTTGAAAACTAAACAGCCCGAACCTAACCTCCTTCAACGAAATATCAGTTTACACTAAGCCTACTATTAAAATTTAACATTTAAATATTTAGTTACCATGTAATATCTACTCTTTAAGTTCCTCGGTCATTGTGTAAAAATTTTTGTACACTGAGATTTCCATATTTTAACTCAAATTAGCAATAATTGTTTACACACCCGTACGTATTTAAAAACGTGTCCCGCTAACGTGTCGTCACACATGATCTACTACATCACGCCCATGCAGTAATGTGCCTCAGTTGTTGAATGTGATTTCGTAAGGGTGCATTGTATGTATTGTATGAGTTACAGCATTTATCAACAGATGAAGTGTACTGGTGTATATAACATATTCTTGCGTGTAAATTTAGTGTGTCCCTGTGAAACCGGAACGGGCCATTTTTCTGTCTTTATGATATGCATTAGTCATACAAAATGTTGTGAACTCCCCAAAGAGTATGAAAGTACAGAAATAAATTATAGTATCACATGTTATTGGTCGGTTTGAACTGCGCGCGCAGGTGCAGCGTAGATACTTTTATTTAAGTTTCTTAACTTAACAAAACTGACCTTTGAACCGAGCAAACAAAGTAGATTCTAAAGCAGTTTTAGTCATTTTTGTGATCCTGACGTAATCGTTGAACGGCACAGGAAAGAACGTTTCGCAAACAATCAAAAGTCAAACAACACCGCACTCGGTGCGCACTGAAAGCTGGAGAAGTGCCATTGTAAACGTGATTGCCAACAACGAGTGCATTTTGTTATGCCCTAACACCTGTACCACGCCGCACTTGCCTTACAAAACGTTTATGAAAAAGAATTATATTCAACTTAAAATGCCACACATCAGACACTAAAAAAGGGCTAAAATCCAGGTTTACGAAATTTGCGATTCTATTTTTCACCAGTTTCACTGTTTTTTAATCGGTAACTAAACGTAGTAACTTTCGCACGAAGTACTAATCGTAGATAATCTTATCGTCGTTATAATAACCAACATGTTTACCAATAAAAAAAAACTATTTTCGCTGCAAACTGACTGTGATACTATTCAACTGTCGAACTGTCAATTGATTGCAGAAATTCAATCGTAGCAATAATATTCTTCTTGTAAGCATATCTTAGGTCGCCGCCATATCTGCACACGAAAAACCGCACTGTCTCTAGATTCAGTGTAAGTTGCTATTGGAACACAAAAACTCACTGTTGTGAGTGTAAAAGGAAGGATGCAAGGGTCGGGAACACGCGGTCCTCGGTCAATGCTCACTCATTTCAGCCGAGTGCAGTCATTGGAACACACTATCAGTAGCGCCACGATATTGTCTCTGAAATAGTTTTGCCCCACTTTGTTTCAGTGTCTCACGTGCACATCGGGAGCAGTGCCTCATGGTTATTGGCAGCATGTCTTTGTTCAGACACGTTTCTCATTTGACTGCACCAATCAGAATAAGATTATTGTGACTCCGTACGGCCGTAATTTTCTAAGGCAAGTGAGAGTAAAATCATCCAATCAGAGACGGTGTAGCAGAGTTGCAGATGTGCACATAACGCATTGAAACCAAATTGTTGCAAAAAAAATTTCGCCATAAAATCTTGGCTCTAACTATTAGAAAAGTCATTAGTGTCATGAGTTTGTGGTGAAAATATGCAGCTCTACTTCATTCTAAGTGATGGGATGATACCTCTCGTTTGACTTGGAGCACAACTTCACACTGATTGGTGGAGCCAAGTAAGAGACGTGTCTGAACAAAGATTCATTGCGAAAAGCCATGAAGCAGAACGGGATGACTCCATGAGTTCAGTCATGAAGACGAAAGGGTAGATATTGTGATCAGCGCTCAATATCGCGGTATTTAGTTAGTGTTGGTGAAGGGTGACATGAGGTTTTAATGGAGCAGCGCTAAAATGAGCGGGCAGGGTAAATGGGAAATCCCCGAGAAAACCCGCTGACTAACAGCATCGTCCAGTCATGATGAGAGTTGACAAGTTGGAGATGAAACTAACTAAACAGCATATGTACAGGATATGTATATTATATACATGTGCAAGTTACATTATTATGAAATCTAGGTAGTTCACATCAAACTTACCAATGAGGTCGCAACACTTTTTCAAGAGTACGAGATACGGTCTGAGCACTTTGGAAGTGTTCTTTATCCATTCGTACAACCCCAACGTAGTAACATACGCCAAAACATGCCTAGACTCCTGGTGTATTATGCACTGGTAAAAGGCTTGATTCTAATCAATATGCATAAACACCTTCGTGTTTCCCAGTTTTTGAGATATACTACCTGCTGTAGGGACCAAAAATGGGTCCAGAAAAATGCAGCCATTGAAATGGCGGTAGTCTACAACTAACCTTAACTCCCTAGTTTTTTTTTCTTAGAGTGGAGAAAAGCATATATATCTTAATTACTGGCAGACAGGTCCACCACACCTTATTTTTCTAGGTTTTCAAGAATATCTTTAAATGTTTGCATTTTATAAGGGGGAAGATGATACAGTTTGCAATGTATTGGTGTGATATCCCTCATCATTATATTTTAAGAATCATATTTGCATCTAACAATACTGGTTGTAATAATATTGTCAGCGATAATCTGGCTAACCTGAAGTGAACCCAGTTGGTTGACAAATTGGGAACATTCACCTTGGTCAAGGTCGTGTTTTGATACCCGAAATTAAAACTCAAACAGCATGCTACAACATCTAGTATCGCCCCCAAAAAACCCAAAAACCAAGCCCTAAAATAATTTGGTAAGTAAACCTCTCAATGAGTAATCCCCTGTTTTAAAATTAACAACAACTCGGGCCCAGGCTGAAACAACGCCGCCATTAGCCAAACTGAAACACACGGTAGACACTGGCGACAAAACTACCAAGCTCTTAGGACAATTGCGCAATAAAGAATTACAGCAAGTCTGATCAAGGAGGATAGTCAAAGACCCAGTATCAACTAAAGCGGATGGAAGTTCCCCAGATATCCAACTGCAACGAGGGCAAATTGAACGATCTCGTGTGGGTGGCATTTGCCCCTGATACTTGGTTAGCGCAGTTGGGGCGAATATTCCCCGGTTACCCACACTGGTGACAGATTACAGTTTTCACTTGATTACACTGGATTTAAATGGTAGAACATTAGTGACCAGCAATTGTGTTATTTGTTTCAAAGCAAAACATATAACTTTTACTAAGATAATGGGATATCTAAGGATGAATTGTGTCTTCCAAGACATTTATTCATACTGGGATAGACACTGTGGCCCAGTACTGATTCAGCAGACAAAATTAAAGGCGATCCCAACCATAAGGCATATACCCATATTCACATTCTTTGCCACTAGGACGCAACTTTGTAAGCTATGTCGTTAAGAAGCTGTGTAAACAGATGTCTGTAAATTGATATTAGCTGTAGTAAGAAAGTTCTTATCGTAAGTATATGTCGATTTTTATAATATAACCGACTGTTCAGTCATGCAAGGAATTTACAATTTTTCAAGCTGTTTGTGGTAAAGTGACAACATCTCAAGATATTCCCAACAGGTTTTAATCACTAATCATTTTTGCACCTTAAGTTAAATTACAAAAGCTTTGACATGTCTAGAATATACTTCTCAGTCTAAGTGTGTTGATAGCTACAAAAAGTGGTGAAAAATAGGTATCTGTTGAAAGGAAAAGTTTAGCAGGTGTTTGAAAAGTCCTCATATATTGTTAAATGTGAATCTCCTATACTGCTTTCCCTGCAGCTTGGAGGCAGACTGGCTTCACAAATAGGATGAGTAATGCTGGATACTCTATTTTGTAGATAAGCACATATCGCAGTAATTGTTTCATGTTGGCCAAAACAAAAAAAAAATACTTGCGGCATTGTAAAGAACTTTTATGTGTGTTTGTAACTGGAAAAAAAAGTTCATAATTTGTTGTTAATTATTTAAAATTTGTTACTCGCCCACGACATAAAACATGTTAACTCCGTATCCTACATGAAATCAAATGTCTCAGTTGTTTCTGTAAAATTTCAATTAAAAAGTTTAAGTTTAAGACCAGAAAGCTGCGACCGATTCGGAGCAGCCATATGCATATGTGTAAGATTTTGTGTTTTCTTCTTTGTCAATATATGAACATTAATACAGTTTTTTTATAACTTTGTCTCGACATACCTTCTAGTTATGTGCATATATGTGACATTAAATAATGAGTTTACTTTGTGTCTGCTTAAGGTAACTTTGTACTTTTTCGAAAAGTTGATTTTCCTGCAATTTGACAGTGATATCGCAAATTCAACCATTCAGATAAAATTTAAAGTTTAAAATACTCACACAAATCGCCATTTGTTCATTTAACTTTACCGAAACGAACCTATTAAATGGTGTAAAGTTGTTGCTGCAGGTGTAATGATACCTCACCTCACAGTAAATATTCACAAAAATTATTTCAGTGGAATAGAATGAAAATCATCTTTTCAGAAAATTCGGTAGGAAATCAAAACAAACGACAAAAACACCTTAGAGTAACATACAAATTACAAACAAATCTTACTTCATCTTTTAAGGCCTTGTTACGGAGTTTTGCAGTGATTTCCAAAATATTTTTTTTATGCTACCTAATACTCATATCAAAATTTCGCTGCACAGTTTTGACACTTATATGTTATAATTTGTAACTGAATTTTTTTGTAGAATTATACTGAATGGTTTTTTTTAGATTTCATTACCCAAATTTCCACGTTTTTCATCGTGAAAATAAACAAAAATGAAGGAAATAATTTTTTTTTCTGGCGAATGGTACATTATTTTAAAAAACACGTCCACAGTATTGTGCATCGTGTGATTGCACATTGATTCAAATGTTTTCAAAACTTTTGGTTAAAAAATATTTGAGTTATTGGCACCAGTGTGAAAAAAACCCGGGAACAAGCCCTTAATATAACATCCATTAAAACTTTAAAAATTTCGCTAAAATATTCAAAGATACACTTAAACTACCCAGTACAAAATAAATCACAAGTCCTCAAGAAAATATACGCATAATGAGAATGTGTAGTTTGCGACTCCCAGATAACTTGAAGTGAACATCAAAGGTTTTTGGACATACGCCATTGCGGACGAATGTTGCCGTATTGCAGAAAAACCCACAATAAAACAAAAATACAGAGGAGGAAAAGCCAATAAGTTGTAGTCAACAGACATAAAACATACAGATAATCCCTGAAAGATATTTAGCCATATCCTAGAAGACGACACAAGGACGATAACGAGTATAAACGACACAAAATTAATCCCTAAGAGGAAATTATGGGTTTCTCTGCATGGTGTATGTTAAAAAAATTTGATATTCGTAAAACGAACCCATTGCAAGAATCGTTCAAAGATCACAAACCTTGAAGTATTAGAAGAAAAATAAAAATTTAACAAGTCTCACAACCATATTTCAGTAATTGTTAGGATTTAGATACTCAGTTACAAATGTTTAAAATTATAATAAAATATTTAATGATAATAGCAGTTTTGATATAAATCGCTAATTTTAGCAATAGGGTAAAAAACCACGCTAACGCCAAAAGTTAAGAACTTACAAAAAAAATAACAATTTATTTACTGTGTGCATACCTACCTGAAATGTGACACTAACCGTAGTAAAAATATTGTATTTTACTTAGTAACAACATTTTTAAGGTAGACATAAATGCAAACGAAAAATATATTACTTTTATTACTATATAATACATTTTTGAGTTAGAATGGTTTCGAATTTAGGTCCCCAATTGGTTTTAAACGCTTGAGAAAGAAACCAGTCTGCAATAGCGAGTAATCTGTTTAGGGAAAAGAAATAAAAGTACTTTTAAAACCCTAATTAAACAGCAAGACTTATAAAAAAATTAGAAATAGCCTTTCTTCTCGAAAATAGGCAAAAGTCTTTTCATTAATTTAAGGAATTCTTTGTTAGTTATTCGTTTGTCAACGAAATCTGTTTTATTACTATGTTCCATAATGTCTTCTAAGTCAGTCACTTGATCAGTATCTGCCATCAAATTGGGGAGAAGAAACAATGATGTAAGAAAACCATAAACTCCTTTACGCTCATACTCATCCAACAGTTCCTGGAAGGTTATAGCATTCTTCGCTTGCCCCAGTAGTTGCAGTGTCGAACACAGCTCGTTGTGGTATTCTCTTAGAAGGTCCTCTCCATGAGAAACTCTCACTTCATCTTTGGGACTTGTGTACATGAAATACTGCAGATCTGTGGCACACGAGGAGTAGCAGCTTTGTTGAAAGTCTACTAACCTGACATCTTCCACTTTACCAGTATCATCGTTGTATTTAAATAATATATTGTTTGTCCAAATATCACCATGCGCCAAGACATTGAGTCGATTACCTTCAGGGGAAAACTGTTGTCTTAATTGTTGACATACTGTGTCAGCTACTTTCATCAACTTTTTAGCCATTGTGACACTTCCTTCTGGCCACGTTGGCACAAGCTTGGTGATGGAAACTATGGCAGATCTTGAGAGGTTCTTCATAAAATCTGATGAAGATTCTTCCGTAAATATGTTCTCCTTGAAAGACTCTACCGACAATGGGTCATAGTCATGCAGTGCGACAGATGCTGCATGGAACCTCCCTAGCGTTTTCATCACGAGCAAGCAGTGGTCAAGATCTAAACCTTGAAGTCTATTTGCCATTCTGAAACCTTCAGGAGCCAGGTTGCTAAAAATCAAGAAGTATGGCATGATTTTCTGGGAGTAGATATGTCTAGCTGCGAATGGTTTGAACTTTCTCGGAGCAGCACTTTCTAGGATCGCTTGTAATTTAGGTAACATCTCGCTAAATATCTTTATCTCAGTTGGAAATGAAGATGACGTATTTAGCATTTTCTGAATTTCCTTTCCTGTAGGAAGCATCTTGGCTATCAGAAACATTTTGCTTTCTTTCTTGCCAGCACGCTGTATGTTTATGGAGATACGTTGCATCTCGCTGAGGTAGTGGTCTCCCTTGCCGCTGGTGTAGTTCACTTGGTAGTCTGTGATCGTCAGTGTTGGGTCGTCCTCCACATCTCGCAGTACTTCCTGCATCCAAGACGTGTCCATCCATGGAGTCGAGGACCGGCTTTCTCTTGAAGATTCCATCGTAAAATCTTTAAGATCTGCACAAAAGAAGAATAACTTCTTTTACACCTTCAAAATTGGTTTACCATAAGATTATTACACCTTATAGTGTTTACTTCGAATATTTATTTTGTGATGCATAAATTTTTTAATGATTGTAGTTCAGAACAAAATTAATTTAATAGGTTAATACTAAAATGAATAGCTCTGAAGAAGCAACTTCGATAATGTTTCAATATTCAAGCAAACAAATAAAAAAGCAAACAATTAAGCAATAAGAAAACGTGTTATTGTTTGGAAAGAAGGTAGAGCTAGCTGAAACATTAAAATGACAAAAAATAGTCTTAAGCCTCGTACTACGGTGTGATAAAAAGAAAATGTATATCCTCAGCCACTATTTGTCTTGAGTACGTGTGTTCGGTTTAGCCAACCGGTGAAAGATGTGAGCGCGAAATTATTCTTAAATTAACTTATGGTGATTAATACTAAAAATGGAATATATTCAGAGTGTCGCCAACATGAGACACTCCCATGTTCACGTCAAGCGAAATTTGGATTAAGACAGACAAAAACTTTCTTTCAAAGAAATTGTACGATCTGGCAACTTTGTGGGATAGAATAAATATGCGATATTTGACTGTGGCCAACAGTTCAAGACTAAATGAAATAGGCGAATTAAGAACATGGGACATACAATTATTCTAAAATTCTAATGTTTTATGTAATTGTTGTCACCATAACACGCGTCGAATGTGACTTGGAACAAGAAAAGTCATTACCACGGGAGACCGTTAAATATAGTCATGCTGGGCGCTACTTCAGTCTCAAAATATATCAGCAATGAATGCAGAGCAGTTTAGTTGTGAACGTCTGACTAACGGTAATAAAAGTTTAGTCTATAATTTATTATTTCTCAAGTTATTAACTGAATTTATAGGAAAACATTTTAAATATTTGCACAATTTTACAAGTACAGCCGAAATAAAAGTATTTCCCAGTTATTTTACTAACGCTTGTTGGAATGCAAACATTTACGGCATTTGATTAAATGTCTGGAAAAAACCTACTGAGACAAAATTTTGTTGAGCTACAAATATAGCAAAAAAAAATTAAAACCAGTAAATGATGTACCAAGTTTCATCAGGCTGTACGTGTGCCTGAGATGGAATAAAATAAAAATTCCCCTAGCTCTCGAATTGGTTGTCTTGAAAGAAAGCCTGCTATTTTCGTCTGTGATATCTTGGTAGGGTCGTATGTCTATACGTCCATTACAAAAGCTGTGTTAGCATTGTTTACCTTAATCTAATACAATATGATCGCAATTTTCACCCACCGTGTTTGGTTTGTGTTTGTCTATATATTTTTGTTTTATATCGTTTCCCTTGGTAGAAACTACTTTCCATTTCTTTCTTAGAAATTTATATATTTGTTGACAACATCCAATATTAGCTGCTATTTCTTGTATGTTTCCTCGTGTATATATTTTAAAACGTTTTATCAGCTCTGTTTCTTATAAGTTGTTTGGCTTTTATAAATATATAACGCGTTATTGTAGCTTCCCAATCAGCTAGAAACTTGAAACTTTAAACATTACTCAGAAAAGTATGATACAATAAAATGTACAGAGGAAAAAACTGTGAAATTAATATTATTTACAAACTTTAAAATAATTTTTATGTAATACGTTTTAACGTCACGCGATTGCTAAATTACACACGCACCCACAATACTTGAAAAACAGTATTTAAATTAAAAAAATACATTTGTACAGCGTTTTTAAAACGGACTAGACAGTACCAAATAGTTTCTCCTATAAAAATACTTGTAAGATATAAACGAAAAACGTAAGACGCATGCATAGATACACATACATAAAAGTAAGCGATGTAGAGAATATCTGTGGCTGAGAAAACATACACAACAGTTCATTTCATTTGTAGTGCAATAAAATTGTTAGTGTCATAGGTGAACTCTTCTTGCATCTATTATCTATTTCATGCATCCCATTTTTTTTTTCGTTAATCTTAGAATATGTTCTTAAGAGAAATGGTTTTGTTCATTTTACTCCGTTTTAAAAAAAACTTGGTATATATATATATATATATATATATATATATATATATATATATATATATATATATATAATTTAATATTATTTTGTTGTAGGTTTTCGGTAATTTGACAAAACATTATGTTGCAATTGTGGAAAGAGAAAACATACTGGATTTAGTCAACTGTTCTGACTGACAGCATTATGGAGACATGGAAGTTGATTACGATTATTTGTAAGTGAAAGGTTAATCAGACTTCTTCAATACCTGTTATTCTGCTGGAAAAATGTGAGATCTTGTCAAATCAGTAACGAATGCATTTCAATGGTGCTTATACAACGGATGCAGCTACTGCACCCAACGTATTGTATGTATGCCACCCGCGGGGACTAATATTGACATGGAAATAAATTTTCAGAATGACTTATCAGATATCTGAATGTTCAGTGAGGAAGAAAGTAAAGTTTTGATGTGTATAGTACAGAAACATTTCATAGTATTGTAAGCTTATTTATTGTATCATACTGCTGTTAATTGGAACACAATACAGTCTGTAGTATTGCACTGTTAATTTCACAGAAATTCAGAAATTTAGGTCGTTCGTTGTTCACAAGCGTAAGCATTCAGATCACAAACTAGGAATACAAACATAAAATGCATGAAACCTTCATCGGGTTGAATTTGCTCAAAAATAAGTGTGACTAATTAATTATCATCACGATTATTCCGTCATTAGTATCTATCTCAGGAGTTATCTGAGTGAGCATACGAACAAAATATGGGTGATAGTTAAATACCTAAAATCTTCAAGGGTTTAGAGCCCTGCAGGCAACATTCAACACTAACGAGAAGTATATTGGCGTAAAGAAAAAGTGAAATAAAACTGCGAGTTCTTCAGTATGCAGTACAGTCTCCTCTGATACGAAACAGCTGGGAAATATTTTAATTTTGGCCTTACACGTAAAATTGTGCAAGTATTTAAAATGTGTTCCTGTAAATTCAGTTATGGGAGGGGGTTCGCGATAAGGTGAGTGCATTCGATAACCACCATAAAATATTATTTATTATGACTTTAGACATTAAATTTTGAGTACAGATCAATCCATGCCCGCTTATTTTTTCTTAGACTACTTTGCTTGTATTTAAATGTGTTAGGAAACTGTAATCTAACTCAAACGAAAAAAGTAAGTAGGTCTTCAAAAGTGCTCAGTTTATTCTGAACCATCTTTATTTTTTATTTATTTCTTACGTCGTTTAAACGCAGTTAAGGCATGATCACAACGAAAACAATAATACACTACATAATTAATAATAATTAACCTTCCATGACATATTTCTAAGTTCTCCTCTAACCGTTGTTTATACGGAGTCTTTGCTTGGATGAAACTTGCAACTGTCATGTTAACGGCGCACCGCTACATGGATTGCCTCAACCCAAAAACACTTGTCCCGTCCTGATTCACTTAGTATAGTTCTTCATGTTTCTATTAAGATTTACACTTCACTTTCAGTCTGCCTATTTTTCTTTGCATTATATAACGCTGATATTTGTTGTATGTTACCCACAGATGAAAAAAATATTTTCAATTTGGTTATTTACTAGAAATGTGTGTGTGTTCTGTGGACCGATTGTAAACACTGTTTAAAGTGTGTTTTCTTTTCGCACGTTGGCATAACGGGTGCATCTGGAATAGTTTAGATTTAAAAAAATTCCCTGTACATTAAAACGGATTCGAAACGTGTAGAAGACGGTGCCCTTAATACCTTACCTAATTCTCTCTGGATTTGACTTTTTTCAACGCGGTGGTAGTTTTTATTTTCAGTTAATTTATATATTTCCGCCATTTATTAAGACAGAGTGGTATGTGCATTAACCAACGCTAAACACGTAACATGAAATATACAGGTTTCCAAATATCAATACACGGATATTAAAAAGCAGAAGTCCTGGAAGATTACGTCAACAGTTTTAGAAAATAACGTTGCTTTCCTGATTAAATATTCTTGGCGTCAAAGTCTTGTCCATGTTATTCCGAAAGAAAATATTGTGCCATAGGAATACTTTACACGCAACATTTTTGCTAACGATGTTGGCGGCAATTGTAATGTTACAAAGTTATCTGTTATTTCAAAAGAACGGTTTTATTATTCATGTATGTAAATAGCCCATTAGGTATCATTAGTTGGGTATATAGTTAAGATTTGTAGTCAGAAATGAGGAAATTAATTGCTGTCTTATTATATTGCAGAAATCTTTTGAACACAGTAAAAATTGTTTGTACCCTTACAAGTGAAATCATTGGACAATGAAATACTCTATAGAACTTCAAGAGTTGTTTTATAAAAAACGCAACGTATATGTTTGAAAAATTGCAATAGGAAAAATTTAAATTTTGAACACTCATTCTACTTTAATTATGACACTGAACTTATTTATTAAATAACTGTCGGACAAAATAATTTTACATGAAATTATTTTTAAAAAGAAATAAAACGCTTTACGGAGGCATCTAGATTCGAACCCGCATCTTCCCCCAGGTCACCTTGACGTACACGATACTTGATTGTTTTTTATTTGTACACATTCAGTGTACAGTTCAGATAGGCCTAAATAAATTTTTTATTTAATTAATTTTGAAGCTTTCAGTCAATATGAATACGCATTTTATTCCATAAAAATGCTTTCCAGAGGATGTAATTTTGTGTATAACTATGTAATTTTCGGTGAACATATGACTTTTGCACAGAAAAAAATTTCCCTAAACTAAATTTTATGAGGAAAATCCGTGCAACTTTACAGAAATAATTTTGAAAGGAAAATGTTTGGGCATTTACAAAAAAAGTTTGCAGAACTGCAAAAAAATATTCCTTGTAATTTTTACAAAAAAAAGTTTTACGGTGAATAGTGCGGGAGTTTTAAAATAAAAATTGCACAAAACTGTCCTCAGCTGACGTGTCACTTCTTGGCTTTCAGTCTGACTTACCAACAAGCTTCTCAGGAGAAGGTTCCTAGCCTGCTTCTGGGACTCGTGTGCTGGCAACTGACAGTGATGCCAGCCTCAAGTGCTTAAGTAACCGCTCGTTGATGTGCCTCCAGTTCAAGGTCATTCGTACGGTAGACGCCAAGCTTACTGGCAACAATATGTTACCAGATCACATTTCATCGTGCGGCCGTTGCCATTGTGCTGTTATCTAAAAAGACATACGATGACTTTCAATTTAGAGTTGGTTGCCAAATATTCGCCTCCAGTTGTGCAACTACAAGCCAATACACAATAATGCAATAAATATTCTCAGAAACAATACACATTACTACTCGTAAAATACTTTTCTAACAATGCGAACATATTTTTTAGCCATAAGAATAAATTGTCCCTTCAACAACTTCAAGTGTTTTCTTTGTACCGTGTTCGCAATTTCAAAGCGGTAGTCAAATAAACGATATTTTTTACGCGCGAATTTTTTTTTCTTTTTCGGAAATTCATTATACTCAGTCCATAAATCGTTCTTAGAAAAGTCATTTGGCTTTTATGTATTTTGTTCATGCCATGTTCTTATTTTAACAATGAATGACATTTGAATATTTTTGAATACATGATTTTTATCTGTTCGTGTGTATGTGTGTGTGTATATATTGTTACAAGTTTGGGACAAAACTTAAATGTGGGCAATTCCCATTAGTTCTTTTGGGACAGAGGTCTTATAATTATAAATAACAGAGTTAAATCAAGTACTGGATTTAATAGCTCACAAAGCTACGAAATACACAAAACAGTAATCAACTATAACTCTCACAAAACAATTAATTACGCACACAATTACTACTGTGCCACAGAACGTTAATTAACTTTGACAATTAAAGCACAATAATATTTACCATTATACAATTAAAGACTACAAATCACAGTAAAAGTTCGGTCATATCTAATCAACAGTTACAATGTACAACCTTAACAGTCCTAAGGGAGGATGGCTCACCATGTACAGTGCAGCACCCAGAGTGCACCACTGTCTTCACTCTTGAGGTCTTCGGTTCGAATCCCGTCGCCCACCTCCTTCTTCACCTGTCGACCCGCAGCAGAAGCCCTCTTGTCTCACCCAGTACTGCTCCGAAGGTATGTGCCTGTAGCCTTGCAGTAGACTTCGACGTCACCAAGACGTCTTCCTGACATCACCAAGATGTCCTCACCAGCTTCCCTGCACAAGCTTAGCACCTCTTTCAAGCAGGACAAATAACGATCTCTCGAAGCACTCCTCTTGAATCATCAGGTAGACAGTCACCTCAAGTAGCCAGTTACTGCCCTCCTCGACACAACACCGTCAGTGTTGTTCTCCACAGTTCACCACCTTTGCAGCACTCCAACACAACACCAGAAGTGTTGTTCGTCCTTCCTTCAGCCCGCTGGCGTCACACAGCCTCGACACCAACAACACCTGTCGTGTTGCCATCCTCGAGACGCAACACCTCGTCAGCTCAGTCGCGCTGACACAACACCTGAGTGTTGTCTGTCCCTTCTGCAGGGCGCTGATGCTACTCAGCCTCGACACCGTCCATTACTGCCGTGTTGCCATCCTCGTGATGCCACACCTCGTCAGCTCCGTCGATGTTACATTAGCTTCGATGTCGTCGTGATACCGCCCCCAAGGCACTGGGTCCTCATTTCTGCATCGCCATCAGTGTCTCCTCTCGGCCCGTCACTTCTCACGACGTCCATCGCTGCCCAGTGGCAACGCCGTCCCTAAGGGCGCTGCCTCACACCACTCTCGGTTTCACTTCATCTTCACGACTCACTAGTAAGACTCCACAAGACTATCACAAGACTCTCACCTCCCGACTCCGCACAGGACTGCCTCATATTGCGCAGTTCCGATGCTTTTATACGGCCCCTTCAATGACGTCAATGCCTGATGAAATATGGTGACCAGAAGTCTAAAAATAGATATTACCTCGGCCGTACTTGTTGATAGTCACGTATTCGCACTGGCGTCATCGGGGAAACCCAGTGACGTCTCTCGGGAGATGCGACATAGCTGCGAAAACCCATGACATCACTGGTTGACTCACAGGGCTGACCACCCAGCACGATGAAATGTGCCTGCTGTCCAGCCGACATGCAACAATATATATTCTGACACACTCACTCATCAATGCACAGCCCAAACTGCTGGACGTAGAACCATGAAATTTTGAGGGAAGCTTCCCCTTGCCCCGTAGGCACCCACTAAGAAAGGATTTTTGGAAATTCGATAATTAAGGGGTGAAATGGGGTAAAATGTGTTTTCAAAGAATCCCTGATATCTCATTCACCAGGAAAGCTATCATATTTTTTTTAACTTCATAATATTGCCCAAAGAAATGCATGTTTGTGAATTTTTCAATTTTGCAAAATTCGAAAATTAAGGGGGTAAAGAGCCGTAAAATGTTTTTTTAATCATTATTCGTGATTTCTACTAAACCATTTCAGACACTAAGGTGATTATTTCTTTAAAATGATGCTTAAGTAAATATCTAAAAAGTACATCTTAGAAATTTTCGAAATTCGTCCTTGAAAGCTATTAAAGAATTTAAATGTGTTATTAATGTGTTGTCAAATAATCATCTGTACCGCTTATACCAGTTGAGATACCGAGATGATTTTTGATAAGAATGATGCTTATGTAAATATCTACAAATCCAGTTCAGGATTTTATGAAATTCGAAAATTAAGATGTGCAAAGCAGTAAAATGTTACAGTCTCCCGAAAAAAGAGAATGATCACGGAGAAATAATCCAATAGTTGTTTCTTTTTGCCAACCTACTCATAAATAAAACCTCTTTGGACTGTAGCATGTACATTCGAAAGAATTATAACGGCCTGCCTTTAAGCATTCACTCAGGTATTGTATAAAGTTTGTGGTGTGGGAGGGGTGGGGTTACAGGTTTGTATCCCGTGCAAGACTTTGCGAAGGGAATTACTATGACATCATACGAGCATATTACGCGCGCTCTTTACACTGAGCCAAGACAATTTATAGTTCACTGTTATTGAGTACGCTAGCTGTTAAATGCCTTCACCACATATTTTATCCAGAATTACTCTTTACATTACATAATTTCACGCTGGCAAAGCCGCAGCCGGGCAGCTATTTTATAGAGAAATATAGATGAATTAAGAACAAAGATGTTCTGCAATTACAGTACGCTCAGCAAAGTAGATTGAAATAAACTGTTTGTATTTGTTTTAAAGATATACAGATAATATAGTAACACCATCAATTAATACATAATTAAAAGTTAGTTACTCTTTTCTATAGTACACGAGGGCGAAGCCGCAAAGGGACAGCTAGTGTGTGTGTGTGTGTGTGTGTGCACATACATATATTTACACCCACACTGATTTATTTATTTATTTTCCGTGCCGTGAAAAAGATTTTCAATTTTAATTTCAAAACTGCCCAGTCTGCCCTACGCGACAATTTTGTGTCGGTTTGACACTTTTCGATTCTATCAATTATAGACGTTTTCACTGAGAAATATTTGACTCTGCAATAATGCTACACAAAAAAAAGTAGCCTAAATTTCAACGGAAAAACAAGGTGCGAACACCTTCCTGTATGTATTTATGTATGTATGTATTTATTTATGTATGTATGTGTGTAATTTTGTGTGTATGTATATATGACGGTATGTATGTATGCATGCATGGATGCATGCATATGTGTACGTAGCCTATGTATGTGCGTATGCCTAGGTGTGTAGGTGGGGGTGTGTTTCCGCGAGTGTCGGTATACGCCCTAAAAACTTTTCAACCCGTGGACAGAATTTCATCAATTGTGGTACAGAAAAATTGTTAGGTATGCTGAATTTACTAGAATATATTTTGTTCATAGTGTTAAAATTTTCAAAATATCGGTCATTTTTTAACACACAAGATATCTTACGTACC
Source organism: Medauroidea extradentata (assembly GCA_003012365.1). Classification (NCBI taxonomy): domain Eukaryota; kingdom Metazoa; phylum Arthropoda; class Insecta; order Phasmatodea; family Phasmatidae; genus Medauroidea; species Medauroidea extradentata. The sequence continues at coordinate 20,597 of PNEQ01036383.1, read as the reverse complement.
ATTGTACAGTTAGGTTTTCTTTTAGGTACATAGATATACAGGATGGAAAGTAAATCTCGTAAAAGCTCGCGGGTACTGGTAGCTAGATCTAAATCAAGAATATCGAGTATAAGAACCACGCCACTATTGTCAATTGTATGGGCGTAATACCACTGTGAAATTTGTGTTAACGAACATGTTAAGTGACGTTAATTCAACAACTACCAATGGAATGCTGACCTTCCGGATTAAATTTGGGTGCATGACAACACGTATGCAGGGAAAAAGTGTAAACACCATCCCATTCCATGCTTTGGAAACATGAAGTCTCCTCTGTTATTATGCATGTTTTATTGTACATGTACGCCTGTAGCTACCCATCTTACTGAATAAAGAACTGGAATTACATAAGGAACAAGGAAATTGCACTTGTCCGAACACGCTCAGACATATGTCAATACCGTAGGCAACTCGTGTAGCACGTACTTAGTGAAATGCTGGCAAGGTGCTTCTGCAGATGTTTTCACCACATCGGTGTGAGTCATTTGTTTGCGCAGACCATCTTGCATGGCGAGGTGCTGTAGTAAATATCAGTACAGTCCCGTGCAGCTCGTAATTGAATGGGACCAACCTCGCCGTCTTCAGTACTGTCACTGGATGCTGACGGCATTTCAACAAAACCCGGACATCGTGGGTCACATTTAGTGGACTGATGAGTCTCATTTTGCTAAAGAAAGTGTACTTAATTGTCACAACACTACCACGGTTGTGCGTCGTGTGCATGCCTGTGTTGGGATAGATAGAGGACGAATTGTACACTTGCTGCTTACACACTTGCAAGGTGAAATTAAGACTGTTTCGTATAAGGTAAATACAAGTATGTAATCATTGTAGTGTTGGTGTTGGTACGTTTACATTGTAGCTACTGCGTTTCGATCAAAATAAAACAATAAAACATGTTTTGTTTGACTGCATTACACGTACCTAAAGACGTCCTGCATGCACCTCTGTATACAAGTACCCCCTCCCCAGTTACTTGTTGTCATGTGTGTTGCATACATCTCGGTAATAAAGTTGTACAACGTTAGTGTTCCTCGGAAGTATGTCACCACGTACGTGCTACGCGGGTTGCCTACGGCAATGTCACAATTATCCAACTTTTGAGTGCCTGTATCTCAGAAACTGTTTGTCTGAGCGTGTTCGAACAAGTGCACCTTTCTTGTTCCTTATGTCATTCCAGTTCTTTATTCAGTAGGATGGGCAGCTACAGGCGTTTATGTACAATAATACATGCATAATAACAGAGGCGACCCCATGTTTCCAACGCTGAGATGTCTTTTCTGTCGCTGTGTTCATTTGTGATGTCCTCGTCGTTTTTTGTCCATCATCGTTGTCCTGTTTATATACTTTGTTCTGTCTGTTTTTGTTAGTCTCTATTAACATATACTGACTATATTCCTACTCTGGAATTATTTATGTGTGTGTTGACAACGACCATATCTGGTCTTATTTAAGTAATTTTTTCGTAATTTTGTTGCATTTTTTTTCTTTGTATTTTTATGTTTTGTGGGTTTATCTGCGAATTGGCAACATTCGCAAGCAATGACGTATATCCATGAATACTCATCTTGTCAAACTTGGTTCACATATACTACATACGAAGCTGAGTAGAATATTGTGTACTTAGTTCATCCTGTGTTCAAATTTTTAAAATGGCTGCCATTTTATACTTTTAGCATAGTATGACTTTTCTTAGGAAATAATTTTTCAGACTTTCATGAAACTTGGTACACATATACTGCATACAAAGCTGACACTACTTTTGTGAAATTCGTTCATCCCGTCATATAGTTTCAAAATGACGGCCATCTTTATATTTTAGCATAGTAATACATGTCTTAGGATATATAGTATATTTATTCAGAATTTAATAAAACTTTGTACATATGTATTGCATACAAACCTGACTTGACTTTTGTATATTTCGTTCATACATCTGTAATATTTTGAAAACGGCAGCTATTTTTATTTACCTTTATGATTGATAGACATCTCAGAAAATTTTTTCCCCAGTTTACTAAATTGGGTACTAGCTATTACTTAGCAAGCTGACATATTTACTATATATCATGTGTCATGCGTCTAAATAAATATTATCATTTAATATTCCTAAACTACGTAAACGATTTTAACTTTTAGGATAAATTTGCACCCACTTTGAGGAAAGTAGGTTTATCAGTTATGTTGGTTACTTCCTGTTAAAATATATCATCTCGCAAAGTTTGTAACATACTTTTAAAAACACTCTGTGTATGATACATTAATATTATCCACCAGATTCGAACAATTACACATGTACAGCCTAAATGCCTTCCTTTTTTAGTTAATGTGTTTATTACTTCCTTTCTGCCTAATTCAGTGCAAGCAACATATTCGTAAACGCCTGAAGTTTTATTTGTCCTGCTGATATTACTATTTCAGAATTATATGTAACATATCCATAGTTAGCTGCAGTTCAAACAATTTAGCTGTTACAAGTATGTGATCTGAAAAAATGATAATTTTATGCAAATTGCAAAATGTTTTTTTTTTAATATTATAACTAATAATTGTTTTGTATGCTAAAATTAAGTTTTCCTGTGTGAGGGCAGTCTTGTTAACCATCCTTGATTATTGTCAAGATGATTCATCGTTGAAGCCTCAGTTAAAGCTGAAGTCCTAGGATATGGATTCCCTCTACTTTCATTGAATTTGTATAGGTTATTCCTGAAGTCTACTTTTATGATGGACTCATTTGATTCGTTAGTGATACTAATTACATGTAGACTGCTAATGAATTAATAAGTACGTCAGTAAAAATGTACATAAACGTTACATAACATTATATTATGTACCTCTTCTGAAGCTTCTATGATACGCTCGTACTTTTCTGGCAAAAAAATCAATTACTTTGTTTCTAAACAAACAAAATTTTTGAATGCGGCAACTTATTTTCGTCCATGATACAAACTTTGCCGCTAACCAGTACCACAAAATCATCTATACACTACACTGCAGCCAATCGCAAGCCAAGACGTCACAGCATTGTTGCCACATGTACCGTAATCAATGCTTAGTTAACCATACGATTAAAGCATGTTCAGAAAAAGTCAAATTTTAATCGCCACTTAATCGTTGTGGTTAGACAAATCATATGATTAGATAACCAAGACTCCCGAAAGTGAGTCTCACATTTACTCGGTTCGTACTTCTGATCAATTTGATGACCTTCAATACTAGAAAGTCATCAACAGTAAAGACTTCACGTGTAGTATGACAACTTTTCACACATCGAAACGTGCCTTCCAACATTATCATAGAAGAAGTAATGCGAAACCATTATCATTCTCATGTATTCTTTGTAAATGTCGTGATAACTGAAAAGTGTTGATCAGTAAACCCCACGATATTTATTTTATAAAACCTTGTAGCTATAATCTTTCTTCCTGTCAATGATTTCTAAGACCTTCGTAAGCAATTAATTGTAAATGTACTCGAATTTTATGATATAACCTCATATATTTGTGTTACACGACATTTTTTTTCTTATTTTTTATAAAACAAGATCAAATACTACTATTAGCTGTTGTGTACCACAGCTACATTTTCTTTAAAACTCTCCTGTATAAATTGATACATTGGTTTAGATGTAAGCCAACAAACTTTTTATTTTCAACTGATCATGAGTAATTTTTAATTAATTTATGTTCTACTTGTATAATTATCTAGATGTCGCATGAAGTTACATAACAATCAGTGAGCTATTATTTATTTACTTTTATTATGAATATGAAAATATATAGTACGATTATTTTAGTGACATTTAGTAATTGGTGCATTCTTATTTGTTAATTAGACTTAGAGGTGCTAAAACACTTAAAAGCATTAATAATTGTATTGCTTGTTTTTAATAAACTACTTTTTGGTGAGAGTTGTTTTCATTTTTTTTTGTTTATTTTCTTTTTTGCAGTTTACATGAAACTGCTGAGAAATGTAATGGAAATAAATAGATGTAATCAATTAAACTTTTTTTTAGTGCATAAAGTTTTCTGTGAATATTTGCAAAAGAAACCTCATAAAATGTTAAAATATTTGTTCTCTTAGTTGTGTAGAAACTGAGTAGAAATGATACTTAAGTGACTTGACTGGAGTAGATTCTTGTTGTACAGGTGCAAAGTAGAGACTTACGAGCTCCTCAAGTAGTTGGTTACCCTTTCGTAGTTTCTGGACCATTTCAGAAACATAACGAACCTTTTCGATAGATGTAGCTCACTTTTTATTGAACAACTAATTTTACACGAATTTTTGTGGTCTTGAAAAAGTTGTACATTATCAACAAAACAATACAGTTTGCCATATCGTATACATACATATACACATATATTGTTATAAAATAAAGGTACTATATCAACATATAATAGTGATTAGGTGCTATCTGTACGCTCCTCGTCACAACCCACAATATGGCATCGCTAAGTCGTTAGCTGTTATTAATTTGGAATTAATTTTTCGCGTTTAAGAAGTCATTATTTTACATCTCTAAAACATTCTGACCTCTTATTTTGAGCACTATTTCAACCAAATATATTATTGTTTATGATGAAGTTTTTTCTTTTGTCATAAATTTAATAACGTTTTTATTATAACTCTGCTGGTTTAATTCCTGAAAAGTAATATGCTTTTACAACCGCATAACATAAATGACAATTTTAAGAAAAATAGACGAAAAACCAAAAAGAACGACAGAAGCACCTAGAAGTCATAAAAACATTCAACTTTGTTAAAAAATTACGATATTGAAATTAAAAGTTGTGAAAGTTTGTCAGATCATACAAAGATAGCATAAACAAGCAAAAAATATAATATCAAAGAAATTTTTTATCACGAGAATTAGTCATTGTAGCAATCAGACTTCAACTATAAGTTTAGCGGAAAAGAAAAATATAAATATTTTCCCATAAAGAGTCAATTATTGCTGCTCCGTGACATTCTAGACTTTTAATATAACTTTTATCGAGGGTTGAAAACGAAAAAAGTAACAAAATATTAAAAGTTTAAATAAAATACTGAGTTATATCTATAAATATTATAAGTAGCCTTTTCTCTCAAAAACAGGCAGAAGCTTCTGCATTAGATTAAGGAATGCTTTGTTATTAGTTACTCTCTTATCAAGGAAGTCGGTTTTGTTGCATCGGTCCATAACTTCTTCTAATTCTGTCACATCATCAGTATCAGCCATTATATTGGGAAGCAGGTACAGTGATACAAGGAACCCAAACACTCCTTTACGCTCATACTCATCCAACAGCTCCTGGAAGGTGATGGCCTTATTCGTCAACCCCAGCAGTTTCAGTGTTGAGCACAGCTCGTTGTGATATTCTCTGAGAAGATCCTCTTCATGAGCAACCCTCACTTCGTGTCTTGGACTTGTGTACATGAAATACTGAAGATCCATGGCACACGAAGCGTAGCAACATACCTGAAAGTCTACAAACCTGAGGTCTTCCACTCTGCTGGTAGCATCGTTGTATTTAAATAATATATTGTTTGTCCACACATCGCCATGTGCCAAGACATTCAGTCTGTTACCTTCAGGTGAAAACTGTTGTCTTAATTGTTGACAGACTGTATCAGCTACCTTCAGCAGCTTTTTAGCTATTGTGTCACTTCCTTCTGGCCACGACGGTACAAACTTGGCAATGGATACTATTGCAGATTTTGAGTGATATTTCATAAAATCTGATGAAGATTCTTCAGTAAATATGTTTTCTTTAAAGGATTCAATGATTTGTGGATCTTTTTCGTACAGTGCGACAGACGCTGCATGGAATCTTCCTAGTGTTTTCATGACGAGCAAGCAGTGGTCAAGATCTAAACCTTGAAGTCTGTTTGCCATTCTGAAACCTTCAGGAGCCAGGTCACTAACAATCAAGAAGTACGGCATGTTATTCTTGGAGCAAATGTGCCTAGCTGCGAATGGGTTGAACTTTCTTGGAGCAGCACCTTCTAGGATGTTGGCTAATTTAGGTAAAATCTGGCTAAACATCTTTATCTCAGTTGGAAATGAAGTGGACTTGCTGAGTATTTTATGCATTTCTTTCCCTGAAGGAAGTTTCTTCGCTATCATAAATATTTTGCTTTCTTTGCTGCCGGCTCGCTCTAGTTTAACTGTGATTCGGTGCATCTCGCTGAGGTAGTGGTCTCCCTTGCCGTCAGAGTTGTTCACTTGGCAGTCTGTGATCGTCAATGTTGGGTCGTCCTCCACGTCTCGCAGTATTTTCTGCATCCAAGACTTGTCCATCCAAGGAATCAAGGACTCGCTCTCCATTGAAGACGTCATCGTCTAAGCGTTCAGCTCTGCACACAACATACACCTTACATTAACAATCACGTACTCGAAACAATGCTTAGAATACAGTTGTAACATCTTATATTCGTTTATACCGGTGGCATAGTCAGAGAGGGTTTCGGGATTTTAATACGCCCTCTTAGCAGTAAGAAGAATGACAAATTTAATGTTTAAAAAGTTACTTACAAACATTTTTACCAGTATAATATTCAATGTTTCGTTAAGAAAGCTACTAAAATTTCAATATTTTTCACATTGAAATCCAAATTTTTTCGAGGTAGGCCTATACAATCCCCCCCCCCCCCCCAATCACCCTTCCCGTATAACTTAAAGTTGGTTGTCGGTGTTCGTAAACACCGAAGAAAATTATTCAGTAAATGTTTTGTTTAAAGGATTCTATTATCTTCTAAGGTTAAACTCTCCCCATTTCATACACAAATTATGGTAACACCGCTGATTTAGACACATAAGTTCATCAAGTATTTATTTCGTGTATCATAAAATTGAAAATCACAGTTAGTGCACAATTCAAGATGCAAGGACAGACAGGGCTAAAGTTGTCATTTAAAATGTTGCATATCATGCAAATTAGGCACGGGAAAGTATCTAAAAATAAAGTTTCCGCCAATATCTTAGAATGCGATACAATAATTTGCTAAACGCCAGCTGTTAGGTTGCCTGCACACACAAACACACACAGCAGTGGATCCTCGCATAGAAACACATAAACTTCAACAACAAACTCACATCGCCTCACCACCCATACCACTCTACGCACCGCTCGCAAGAAACAAGTGATTGTTTCTTCAGTTGTCACCGCGTTCCGCGACGTTGTATGTGTACTATGTCACATTCATACAAAGTAATATATTAGATTTTACTGCGCGTTCGCAACGCACAGAGCCAAAACGAAAATGGGTTTAATATTTTTATATCACCAACAACTCTTTGTACTGCTTGTGTCAATGTGTATGTGCGTATGTGCACGAGTGTGTGTGTTTTGTTCAGCAAAAATCCAGCCGGTGTTAAGGAAGTAGAGAAAATTTATTTTCGAATTGAATCGTAATTATCGATACTAAAACGAAATTTTCGTAAAGTATCCCGAACCTCAGGCTCTTTCGCGGCTACGTCAAGCGACATTTCGATGAAAATTTAGAAGAAAAATATGGTGACTAGTTTCTTTAAAGTAATAATTCGTGTAATTAGGCGATTCGCTGCGATGGAGTAAATTCTGTTAGTTCCCTTAATTTGTGTGACAGGTAACTATGTACTACAGTATAAGATGGAATGAAGTAATTTTTTAACATAAGCCATTATTTTGAAGTTCTAAAAGGAAGTGTAATTTCCTGTCACTAGAAAAGCCATTTGAATAATACTTTATTCTAAAATAATCTGCACTGCAGCCGTACCTCTGTTACAGTTAGTCCCTGAACATCCAACACTCATTCCATTCATTGTACAGAGATGTCGAAATTGTACTATTTCTCGTGAAGTTTCCTAGAACATATTTATAAGTTCATGTTAGATAGTGAAGATCGATGTGTATAACAATATGGCATTTTATATAAATACTAAAGTAAGTCACGTGTCTTTTAGTCAGTTTGAAATATATGACCGAATAAAGGAACAAAGACATTTTTTTGAAGTAAATCTCCATCCGGCATCACACCCCATGTAGCAAGAAAAAGTTCAAAAAATGTATATTTTAGCACACACTGGCCGTTTACAGAACGTACCTGATAAAGTAATTGGGTTACCAAAGTCACGCGGTCATTTTATACTTAAACACTTGCAGTTATGCACGATTTTAGCAATCTATTAAAAAGATACTCAGATCACTTAACATGTCGTGATTTCGAAATATATCTGAATTTCCAAAATAATGTTATACTTGTGCATACAAATAAATTCTGAAGTAAAGGTTTTTTTTTTACAGTCCATTGACGAGGTTTTATTTTTCGATAACGCAATGAATTCAACTCAGTTGACTTCTGGCCAGGAGTAGGTCCTATATTTCAGTCGGGTTACGTTAATCGTATTTTCTTTGTTACTTTTAGTTACTGCTTTACGATTCTGGTGCATGAAGGAAACGTTGTATCTGCGCATTTATGTATATGCACACGTGACTTTAGGACATAACAAAAACATATTTTACGCATACATGGTAGCCCTGAATAAAGAAATTTACTTGCAATAAATACAGAATAATAAATATCCGTAAATATCGCATGACATTATACAACTTCTGCAAGTAACTTACAGGTCAGCATTCAATGTAAATTTTCGTGTGAATATATGTAGTGTATGTATAATTGTCTTCTTAAATTTTTCTATCAGAATTAACCTAAATATAATGTAAATATTTTGCAAGTAGTAACTGAAAATTTTACAAATATCTCTGTAACTGTGTCAGAGGAATAGAAAATATTAACTGCCTCAGTTTTAAACATGGCTATTTCTGTAACAAAATACTGCGCTTAAGTATTATTATTAACCATTTTATATATGTTTAGTTTACCAACGAATATGATGTCAAGTAAAATAACGATATTATTTTTTCTATCTGTATTGCCTTTCTGTCATATACGTCGTAAGTGTAAAGACTTACACACTGTATGCTATAGTGTATGAGGTTGGACGAAACGCATAATGCAGTTCAAAACTTTACCAAAAACACAAGCTGCCAACATGATAAATATTTCACTAAAAATATCCTGATTTTAAATTTGTTACAATTATTGTATCAACACTATTTTAAATAATAGTTTTTATGTACATATAGCGAACTGTTTTCCTGTACGATACAGCACAAAAAGTAATAAATTTTGGAATTGTTTTACTGTGGAAAATTGAGACCCTCGGTTTACACAATCGTGAGATGGTAAATGACAATGGAGGAGGAAGTCAGCCGTTTAACACTTAACAAATATTAGCAAAATCTTTAATAATAAATCACCACTGATAATCCTATCAAGAATTCGAAATAAAAGTAGGGAATAAACTGTGTGTTTTAACTTCTATGATAACAGTTTTATGCTTTTTTTTTTCGTCAAAATCGCACAATTTTATAAATTTTAATTTTCTTGTCTTAGTTTCTCGGACTATACACGTAATCTAGTACAGTGCCTTCAAAATGTTTGTCCTCTGCCTCGTCTACGGCCGTAGAAGAATAGGTCTGGACACTCGCCTGGAAACTTGACCCCTTGTTGTTTGGCTGCAGTTCACCAAGTTACCGAGAGTGTTGTGCTTTATTGGCGCTGCAATCAGGGTGGTCGGGCTCAAACTCCGCCCATTTCCCTCCCACAAAAATAAACAATTTATCAAAGCGTATTTTTTCTCAGTTTATAAAATACTTCCTGCGCTCACAATCCTCAAGCATGACTCCAGAAATCTTTATTTACTTTATAATGTAAATACAAGGAAAATGTGGGCGGAGTTTGAGCCCAACCGCCCTAACTGCAGCGCCAACAAAGCACAACACTCTTGGTAACTTAGTGAACTGCAGCCAAACAAAAAGGGGGTCAAGCAAAATACACTGGTATAGACGGTTCGGAATAAAGTGAGCACTCACAAAAGCAATGCTAAAGCTCTATTTTCAGCCAGTTCGTATCTTTCCGCGCGTAAGGGCTTACGACGGTAAATAATATCTAACCTCTCTGGACACGTCACTTAATGCTTGCGCGTGCAAGAAAAATTGTGCAGTCAGCAGGAATATACATGGTTTGATAAAAAAATTTAATCAATCATATAAAATACCTGTATGTCGATTTAATTTAATTTTTATTACAATACTGCTGCATAAAAATAAGAAAATACACGGAACTGTGATCAGTAATTCGCTGCCAACCACACAAACAGTAACGAAACTATGATTAATGTTGAATTCAATGCTGTAACGACTAGTGATATTTTTCAAAGGTTAAACTTTTAGTGCTTGCTTTATCCCGAACGATCTATAGATAGGCGCGAGTGTCCAGACCTGTACTTCTACGACAGTGGCCTCGTCGTCTGATGCAAAATACTCTATAGGGACAATAACGCGACAAGCTTTCAGTAAGCAACGCTTTACACGAGTAATATATAAAGAGCCCGTAGGCAAATTAAGAAACTGAGATTTTTATAATTAGTAACTTAATTCTGAAGACTGCCATATAGCTACTATGTAGCTTCAGTTCACAACAAATACCGTGGTAAAGGATATTGAATATTTTTGCAGAGTATTTTATAGTTGCTGTTACACATACAGGCTTACAACAGTCTGGTTGAAATTTTTAAGTGAAAATATTGCCGTAAACAAACTTACTTGTTAACGTGTCATTATTGCATTAATTTACTGTTAATCTGTCAACTACATAAACGCATATATATATATATATATATATATATATATATATATATATATATATATATATAAAGTATTGCGTGAAACGTATTGTGCAGGAGTCGGCGTTTACATTGAAATATATATATATATATATATTTATATATATATATACATAAATCAGACAAACGTTTTGTTCAGAGGTCCATGCGGAATAACGGAATAACTCTGTTAACGGCTAACCTACTGTATGGGAAACATCTTCATACAGCTGTTCGATTCCGAATGTAAACGAAAAAAGTAATACTGATAACTTAAAAAAGTGTGTTCATTTATACCTTCAACCTTACTTACCAGTCAGCGTGTTGCTCAGAGAGATGTCCGGAGTCCGCTTGTAAGGCTTGTGTGCCGGTAACTGACATTGCTACCACCTTTATGTACTTAAATAACTACTTGCATCTCCTTCAAGGACGCTTGTACGACGAGGTTTTACCGAAGCACTTTACATCGTTCGAACGTTGCCATTGTGCCGTTATCTATCGAAAACCCCATACTCACGATGACTTTCACCTTGCAGTTGATTGCGAAGTTCCATCTATAGTTGTGCAACTTCAAGCCTATACAAAGTCTAGCAATAGAAACATAAACAACAACCAACCATGTAATGGTTCATATAAAATTATATGCAGTTTACTTTAACTGTTACGTAGTGCACATGAGAAAATTTGAAAAACATGAAAATACCCAGTTTTACGCTACATGTTCTTGATAACTCTACATTTTTGGCATACCTATGAATCTTTCAAAAACTTAAGCAAAATGTGGTAGGTGTTTTGCAGGACAACTAGGTCAGAACATTTACTATATACAATGAGAATTTGGTTAAGAATTCTTTACCTTGGAAAGTTCGTGTGTAAACAGCATAGTAATCTTACGAGTTAGTTGGACCTCTAGCTATTTTTTACGTTTTGAGGACCGGAAATGGGGAAGGCGATAAATCTAATATAACACGTCCGTCAAACATCTCATCGCATATAGGCGCGGAGGTCTAAAATAGCGTGCAGTGTTTTCGTAATGCTTAAAGCGATGACCCTGTTATTTTATCTGTGGAAAGTTTGTGGTAAAATCCTATGCAGGTTTCTATGATTTTGATATACGATTATGGTTGATATTTTCGTAGCCACAACTACGTAAAAAAATCATTTTTAAGCACATTTCAGATGCTTGGTAATAACGTTTTTAATTAGCGGACGGCATTTTAAAACCACAGGACATAGTTTTAAGTGTGTCTTCTTTTCGTAGATAAACGCATTAGTTGAAATAGTTATACATAAAAGATACTTTCCGTAACACGCTACAGCATATCTTATGCGCCAGGCGCACTAATTCTTAATCACGTAATTAAAGTGTGTAAAGTATTGACTTTTTGAATTTCAATTACTGTCATGTTAACTTCATTACAAACCATAAGTCATAAAATTACACTGCCACAATTACAAATCTTAAACCATAATTTGTATTATACCACGAAACAACCCTTATTTGCACCATTTACATACATTCATTATTTTTGTTCCACATTAACTTGATGGTACTTTTTACTATGTTCTTGCAACAATTTACACTGAAGACATTGCAACAATAGTTGTTCGGAAATATTTTTAACTAAACTAAACATCTGGAATATGATTAAGTCGTATCAAACAAAAGATATATGGTAGAACTAAAAACTTAAAATAGATAATAAAATGCCAAAAAAAAACTTTCTTTTGTTGCAACATTTCGAGCATATTGACCACCTTTATATAAATATCCATCCATCCCCCAAACCAAATATTATCATTTTCCCGGTACGAATGAGAGCTATATCAGTTGTCACCTTCTAGACTTCTCGAAGCTCTTTTGTTTCGGCGCTAGAACACTCCAACACAAGCCGGTTTCCTATGGCACACCTGCTTGCTTTCCGGGGATTGTGGATGTCGGGTGTCGGCAACGCAAACTTCTAGGCGGTATACGCCAAGTCAACACGGGCCTATGTTAAGACGTCGTATGGCGCAAGTTCGCCGGCATCTTATATGCGGCTTTTAACTGGCTCTTTCCGTTTTGGTTTATGTTTTACTAAGTTTTTTTATTTTATTAATGGCTGAGCAGAGATGAGACTGTGCTGCCGAGGATCTTCAAGAAAGAGGCGGCTACAAACCAGCAGAGGAAAGAGGATGGTTGGGTTTCGAACAATCTAGCTGTCGCTCATTCGGCAGACAATATCTGCGGTTTCACACAGTACCAGTCCGTAACCCTTCGATTCCTTCTTAATCAGCTTTATACTCAAGAGTCGTGTCCCATACAGCACAGCAACGTTGTGGCAATGTTGAAACAACGTTCAGCCCAAAATTTTCAGCGTTGTTTCAAGTTGCGTACGGTTGTAACAACGTTGCTGAAACGTCCAGATGCCCGGGATCCGCAACGTTTCGGTGGGACGTTACTGTAACGTTGCAGGGATACATTGCTGCAACGTTTCAAGATGTATTTTCTGCACGTTTCAAGATGTCTTTGCTGCACGTTTCCAGGTGTCTTTGCTGCAACGTTACCAGATGTCTTTGCTGCACATTTCCAGATGTCTTTGCTGCACGTTTCCAGATGTTGCTGCAACATTTCAAGATACCGTTGCTGCAACGTTTCAAGATGACTTTGCCACAAAGTCTTGGAAAGATGTTGCAGTGTGTTTTACATGGTTTTGTGTTATAAGTTTGTTTTTGGTGTTGTTTATTAATACCAATAAATCTGTTGGGTTACGAAAAGTGAGTCTTGTGCTCAGAACAGTTAGAAACTTATGTGAGCTTAACTACATATATTGTATTTAAAAATTTCCTCGTATGAATTTTATAAGGCAACAAGTCATCAATGCTTAAATATTCACATATAGGGCAGCTGCAAACTTTCGAGTCATGATGATAGCCGTTTTGAAGTTCAGACTGAATTTTCCTTAAAACATTTAAAATACAACCCGTAACCTTTATCTGTGCTGTCTCACATAAACAGCTAGGGTCAAACTTATTTATTTTCATAGAGTGCCAGTGTCACTCAGAATTTAGTATTGTGTTGCGTTTAAACGAAGTAGATTATAACCACTGTAAGACCTGTGTGGTCTTAACCTGCTATGTTGCCGGTGAGACATTTCTGGCATGCGCAGGCAACATGCTGTTGTTTCTGTAACCAACTGATTATATTATAACATTGTGGTAATGTTTCCGGTACCACCTACTGTGCCTTCCAAGTAGAAATAGTAGGCTAATTATATGATAGCTAAGCATAGCATTGCACAATGTAAACATGTAAACAATGTGCATTTCAGATATAAAAAGGAAAAAAAATAATTATTTTTTTTTTGCAAATTTTACATTCTTGTTGGCAATAAAAAATAATTTTACATTGTTCTTAGCTATGCAAGAAAATTCACAAATTTTTACACTATCGTTAAGAAGAAAAGTTATTTACTGTTGTCGCATGCCATTAATATTATTTGTCACTGCGATTATTATCTTTGACTGTAAAAAATTAATATTGAACACAGTCCCTTTCTGTAAAAAATTCACTGTACAATTTTGTCATATGGACAATCATATAAATTATTTTGTTGTCTTCAGCCACAAGAAAATTATTTCACGTTGTTTACAAAAAAATACGTTTTACATTGTACTTATCCCAGTCAAAGTGATTTGCGTCATGAAAGCTGTAGTAAATGCAAAATCAATCAATACTGGGATATTAAAAATATACTGAATAAATTAATATAACATAATATATACATTACTGAATATTAAAGGTAATAAAATTAACCAACCATACGTGGAAATGTTTTATAAAATCAATTTTATAAAATTAATCAACAGGCTTGTTTAGCATGGGTAAAGTTCATGTTCTAACATAGACAAGTTTGTGTGTGATTAAGAACTTGTTGATAGTGTGCATTTTTTCAAATACTTTGTTGCTATTATGATGAAGTAAGAAGACATAAGTTGTCCTAAACATTGTCGTATTAGGAAAACTAAAATTTCTTGACTTTTACATCTTAAAGGTGTAACTTCACAATTTTTGTTAATTACAAGGTGTGTCTTAAGTCACATTACACAATGAAAGGGCTTGCTGTAGGGACCACGACGGAAACATTTTGCATAAGAACTTTTGTGCAGCAAAATACGGTTTCCCGTGACAAACAAAACACTACCACAAAACACGTTGACATCTTTCACTACTGTTACATAGGCTTCTGTATGTTTTAATTTTTTCTGGGATTTTTCAGCAACAAAATATCACGTGGGTAGGGTTTAGATGGACATGAAGTTCCTACGCAAAATGTAACCATCTTGGTTTCTAACACAAGTCCTTACATTTTGTAGTGGTAATTTAAACACATACTGAATAAGCAGTTATGTTGTGTCGTGTGTCATCATTTAGGGTCTGTGAAATAATTTATTGATAATGCTAACTAAAACCCTTGGCTGCCAGGCAAGCCAACTGCTACTGAAGTGGTAGCTACAATGTTGTCTACTGAAAAATTTTAACAGTTACCGGTACTGAACGAATATTGGTTTATCCTACCTATTGCAATTACACACAATGTTTACTCTATACACATAATGATAAGGGCCTACGGGAAACGTCAATTATGTTGAAGTATTTCTATGTAAATGTACTTAAAATATATTTTACATAATGCAAAACTTATGTTTCCTTCGTACCAGGAAAATCAGATTTCATACATGAAATTTAAGAGTCCCAATTCTGTGTGTCAAGAAACTCATCTAAGCTGGTATATTTTCTAATAAAACTTTCATTCATTTATTTATAAAAACAAATTTTTAAATTTTATATTTTCTTGTCATATCTCATTTTACATAATCGTGTATGTGCGTGATGTAGGTAATACTCTTAAGTGACTCTTAATCTTTGAATAAGACTCACTCTTAACCTTATTTCAGATTTGGTAAATATTAAGCACACATCAGCCCACAACAGCTACTCATTGTGTACCGGCCAAACTTATGATTTTAAAGGCATTGTATATTAATGAAAAATGTTTCTATAGTTGTTAGAAGTAGTCGTACATAAAGAAAACTGTACTTTTCTAACTTAGAAATTTTCCGTTTATTGTTACGTACACCTATATTGTGATGAGCTACCAAGAGAGGTTATTCTGAACCTTTAATATACTTACTATAGACATGTATGGCAAATGTAACTCAAATATATAGTTTTAGTTAATTTTTAAATAGCTTGTTGTATTTATTTATTTTAATTTAAATTTTTTCCGCTCAAGATGTCGACAGCCGCATATTATTATATCATTAACAGTTTGTGTTTGAAAATTGCTCTAAGGTTGCGTTACATCTTGGTTTTCCGTACAAGCTTCTGACTCGAAGTAATATTTCAAAGAAATGTGGATCAACTTAACAAACAAACGCTTTGCAGCAAACTGCCGTTAATTTTCGTTGACTACTACTTTAAATATGCCGATGTTATTTTATTTTGAAATGTTTTTTTTTTTTTTAGTTTAAATAGTGAAGGCAAAATATGGTATTGCTTAATTCTGATATTAAAACTATTTTCTAATAATATCTTAAATGCACTTTTAGTTACAGCAAAGAGCTGATGAAAATTTATAAAAAGTTATACATTTAACCTATTAAGTTGTCTCTAAATGTCCACACTACTTCAGGGTTTCCAAAAAATAATAATAATGCAAGACATAACGCAGCTGTGTGAGCTTACTTGGTTGGGATAGTCGTCTGTGCTGACGTCACTCTGCGTTCTGAGCCATCGACTGTTAGCTTCGCATGCCGACTGGTCTCGTCTCGTCGATAACCGCTTACTGCACTTCTAGTCTGCGCCCTTACGTCCTGTTGCTCCACTTTCTGACATGAGATACAGCCAAAGTCCGTGGATTAGATAAGACAAGTAGGCCCTAAAACATACTGAGAGCACTTGGCATTGCTGTGTTTGTCTCTGCCTCGTATCAATAAAGATAAATATGGTCAAGAAGATTTCACGGATTCGTTTGAGAAAATGTTAAACTTCAAACACGCGTAAACTGAAGTAATTTGTACAATTTGGCAAAATGTTCATGAAACTCTTTCTGTAGAAATTTGAATCAATATTAAGCTTTCTAGGAAACAAGACTGTTACCTCTTGGTCAAGTGTTAAACTGGATCAGCAACAAACAAACATATCACGAAGGCTGGCGAGTAGATAGATTTAGTATGTTCTGGCACAAGGGGATGGGAGATCGGATCGTCGGATCCGCTTATGACGTCACCGCCGCCATCTTGAATGATGTCACCGCCGCCATCTTGGATGACATCACCGCCGCCATCTTGGATGATGTCACCGTCACCATCTTGGATGATGTCACCGGCCGCCATCTTTGATGATGTCACTTTCAAAATTTTCCAAAATTCCAAAATTTCAAAAAATTTTCAAAATTTCCAAGAATTCCAAAATTTTCCAAAATTTCCAAAAATTCCAAAATTTTCCAAAAATTTCCAAAATTTTCCAAAAATTTCCAAAAATTCCAAAATTTTCCAAAATTTTCAAAAATTCCAAAATTTTCCAAAATTACCAAATATTTCTACATTTTTATTTTAAAGTGACTTGTAGCCGATGACAAGGTCATCGGAGCCCTTGTCCCAAAACTCCCCCAAATCTATCTACTGCTTTTCAGTGCAACAACAAACTAAGTAACAGCATACAGAAGAAAGTGCTGATACAATGTTTCTAGAACCTAATATGTTTTCCTAAGGTTAAGTAACGACCGACAACGATGTAATTAAGAGTCAGAGTATATTTTTAACTGTTTAATTTAATCTATTACATTTTTACATAAATGTTAAATATCCGATTTTGTGTAAATTTCGATTTTCTATCGCCTGTACATTATTTAAATGAGCGGTTTTAAATGCGGATCACCTTTGATGCGACATAGTGTCCGAAATTCAATGTATGTAATTATAAAATATTAATAAAAATAATATATTTTCTCTTTATACTTGTTAACATGCGGTAATAAAACGTAGTAAAACAAAGCAAACAAGTCGAGACGGAGCATTACGCGGGTAAAGATGTACGGTACTTGGTTCGATACATCTAAATTACCAATTAAAAAATGTTTTTCTGCAAAACTTGTGAAAGATGCGTTAATTGCTCGTAGTAAGTTTAAAGCCATGGTGGTATAAGGAAGTGGCGCGCAGGCTGTTGAAAATGTTTATTCTAAGTATGAAAAAGTTAGTCCTTAATCTAAGGCAAACATTAATATTACATGAGCCTGATAAATATATGTCAGCCGTAATTAAACGTAACTGTTTCGCATATATGGCCTGTCTAAACCGCCCGAGACATATATTTTCATCTAGTAAAGTATTAATAAGTAGGCATGTCTGATACAAGCATATATACTGCCGTTAATAGTAAACATTTACGATACAGGTGTAATTAAACGCATGTTTTTTTATTATATACAGCTCGCACAAAAATAATTTATATTAAAAGTACTACTTTTTCGTAAAAGTTCAGCTATGCATGAATATCCGCTACTGTAGGATTATTTTTATACACAATTACAAAAAGCGATAACTATTACAGGTGTATGTGAAGCGCTAACATACAGTCCTTAGTTCGAAACTAATACATTTACTATTATATCTGAGATTAAGTCTTTACTACCGTGCCTACTGTGATAGGGAGTTGATGCTAAAGATCAGATGCCTGCAATATAAATACCGGCCTCGCATTACCTAATGCTTTAAGCATCGTTCCTTAATCTAGTTAAATATTTGATTAATGTTCTGCTAGTTTGTGACGCGACTAGAATAAAGCTGACGGGAAAGTCGTGCGTGTCACAGACGGCCAGTAAAAATACCGCCGACTTTAACACCAAACCGCATTTCCGTAACATATTTCCCATGATTTATTTTTCAATTTCGTAAAGCCTATACATGGGTGAATTAAGAGAACAAAATAGAATGTACGCTCGCGATGACTTAGTCCTGGGTTCGGGGCTCGAAAACCATATAAGTTTATTTCCTTTTATCACCGATTATAGTTGCGGTTTTTTAAACTATATACTTATTACGGATATAAAATTAACTTTTACACTATAGAGAAGGCGAAGACCCGTACGTAGAGCTATGTAAAATGTTGTCAAAACGATATTTCGCTTGCTGGGAAAACGTCCTGTTGCACATTATGACGTATAAATCTCTTTGTACTGACTACAAATTAAACTATAAGACCTTTGGTTCCGAGTATCTACCCCTCTACTGTAATGTTTGTCGGTCTCTACCATTTAATACACGTTAGCATCTTGGCGAACCATACATACTACCGCCCGAGTTCTTTCTCCCGTCGCTGTAAATTAAACCTTGCTGTTATTGGGTCCTGAAATATAAAATTTACTATCGGGAAGCCTAAAGCTAACAGTAAAAGATGTCGAGTCGTGTAAATGTTTCAGAATTATTCCTCTCGCGTTCTTTGCATGTACCAGTATTCAAACTAATACCTAGTGGCTCGCGAATCTCAAGAGAACTTATAACAGTTCGATGATTTATTTATCATCACGGCGAACTGTTACAGAGGTCGCTATCGAATAAAGTCCTGACCAAGAAATATGTGTTCAGTTACTAAGAAAACAACTTTTATAGGCGTATTACAAGTATTTTTAACTATATTACGTAATTAATCCGAACTACAACACATACAGGATGTTCTATACAATATGTTTAATATATTTTTCGTAAGGCAAGTTCTTTACCATTTTTTTAGCAAAAATAAATCTGTAATTAAGTACAGTGCGCACCCAGTACATTTATACAAATTTCGTGAAAAACAGGACCTAACACGTGTACATACATCTGACTGTATGAAACCTCTGTTTATAAGTCAGAGGCTATGAATGCTAGCAAAATGTAAATACAGTGTACGAAATAAGTAAATAGTGAGCGTTAATAATCAGCCGCACGAGGTATCACGTTCAGTTACTGTTTTCTTTGTCGTTCGAGTACTAGCTCTGTACGCACAGCCTACTTCGAGTGCTTATTAAGTGAGCTACGTTGAGCCCATCACACTATTGTAGCTAGTGAATAGTATATAAATCAAGATTTTTAGGTTAGGGTAAAGAGCAACCAGAGATTTAAGGTTAGATTTTGCCTGGTTCGTAGAAGAACGAACTAGCGTACTGGAAGGACCGTATTCTTCGTTTAACATTATTTACTGTAAGTTCTGTGGTAAAGTCTTTACTTTGCGAAATAATACGCTGAGACATTAGAAGAATTGTGATTCAATCCACGATATGAAGAGTGTCTGGTCTGTGAGCGGTGTGGTGTAACAATCACTCGCAAAGACAAGTTGATTAAGCACTTACGTACCTGTAATGGTGATGTCAAGAGGGAAGTGACTACCTGCTGTAAGTATCGCAAGAAGCAGTTAGCTTAATCTCGCAATGTTTGTCGACATGAGGCAGATTGTGAGCATAATATGGAATGAAATCTGCTGAAGTGCAACTACTGCAGCGCCTAGTTCGCTCGTCTTGACAATCTGGCTAGGCACACGAAGATCTGTAAGGGTAAAGTAGCACTACCAGCACAGAAAAACTACGTGAGTAATAACTGGAACCTTCTCGGCCATCCTGCTCCAGGACGCCATCAACCTGCCCTAAAATCGTAGTAGGGTCTGGTATGATAGTAAAGTTCGAGTTCGTCAATGTGGAAACTGCATTCCGTGGGAATGTGAAGACTTACGAGTCTGAGATTGATAACACCAATGTGAGCCTGACTTATGTGTATGTATGGTAACATCATAGTATACAGTAGGTAAAAATAAAGGTAATAACTGCGGAGCCCTTAAATTCTTGCTGGAATG
>PNEQ01036376.1:0-16813 GCA_003012365.1 Medauroidea extradentata | reverse complement strand
GCGGCTGGGGATGTTTTTCCAACACGATGGGGCTCCACCTCATTTTTCACTTGCTGTGCGACAGTACCTGACGGGTGTTTTTGGTATTCGATGGGTTGGACGTGGAGGGCCGGTGGCATGGCCTCCTAGGTCACCAGACCTCACTTGCATCGACTTTTTTTTATGGGGTTTTGTGAAATCTCTAGTCTACGAAACTCCATTACCAAACCACGCAACCCTTGTAGAGAGAATCAACGAAGCCTTTGTCAGGATTCGAGCTTTACCGGGAATGATGGAGAGAATAAAACAAAACATGCTTCGCCGTTGCCAACTTTGTGTTGAACAAGGAGGACGACATTTTGAACCACTTTTGTAAAGACATTTAAAATCAAGCGAATGTCAACAAAAATGTCATTGTTTGTTGGGTAGGTTTAATTACATGGATAACACAATTCACGATGAAGCAATGTTTTCATTCCTTCGTTATCACCAAGTTAAGCAAAGGGGTAGGGCGGGAGCATGGGGGTACAGGATGGGGGCTTCAAATACCTTCGACAGATCAGTGTAATGCACAGCGGGGTTGCCTACGCTGAGTTTTCATTGCGCTCCCCTACGAAGACGGTACATTTCCGCCTACGGGTTTATAGTTAAAAAGTGCTTGTTTTGGCTCGTACTACCTGCCCTCAAGCGTTGTATCATGAATTAATATACACCCTGTATATGTCAAATCATAGCCTACAATATTGTTATGCAATGTGAATTTTTTCTGTTTGGTATGTCAGTTTGTTTTAGTGGCATACATAAAATCGTAAAGTTCAAATTTTGATGTTTATGACTCATTACTAGAGCCACGATTTTGTCGCGAAAAGATTTTTGCCCCACTTTGTTTCAGTGACTCACGTGCACATCGGCAGTTCTGTTTCAAGGTTATTGGCAGCGTGTCTATTTTCAGACACGATTCTCATGTTACTGCACCAATCAGAATAAGATTATTGTGAGTCTGTATGTCTATAATTCGCCAAGGTCGGTGAGAGTAAAATCATCCAACCACAGACGATGTAGCAGAGCTGCAGGTGTGCACATGACGCATCGAAACAAAATGTTGCAAAAATCTTTTCGCCATAAAATCGTGGCTCTACTCATTACCCAAAAACTATTAGAGGTACAAAAATCGCATAAGAGGAAGATTTAGTCACAAATTACGTCTAAAATAAGAAAATAAATATCTGGTACAAATATAGGCCTAAAGAGTAAAAAAGACGTTGAAAACCGAGGTAGAACCGCACCCTTAAGAAATTTTACGTTATATATATATACATACATATATATATATATATATGTGTGTGTGTGTGTGTGTGTATTTTTTTGTTTGTTTGTAACCAAACCGTATGAGTTTGTATTTACTGTTAAAATTACCAGTTCTTCATGACAGTTGATTTCCTGTAGCGTTTAACGCACTGCGGAAGCAAATAAATCTACAATGGTAACCACGATGACAAAAGCCAATGATTGGAAATTTAAATTCTCACGTGTCTTGAGGTCATACCTGAAAATCACAGCTGTGTGGTGTTTGCAGTAAATTTGTTCTGATTGGCCCCGTAACTTCGCAAAGACACACTGTTAAAAACTATGAAGCAGAGCTGCAGATGTGCATGTTAGGTACTGAAGCAAACTAGGGCAAATTTTTTTTTCGCGATAACTTCGTGGCACTTATGAAGTTACGGAGCTAATCTACTTCGTAGTCAATATTAACCAATGTGAGACGCCGAAGACCGACCTTTACGATAGTTTGTTTATATGCAACGTGCAATAGGCTCGAAAATATAAAATACTACAACAAAAGGCATAGCCAACAGAGTCATGCCGTGTTCTCATGAAATGATTAGAGACAGTAAATACATTTGCAGGGACAAGTCCACTGTACTGAATTCATTATTTCAATTGAAACAAAAAGAATACAAAATCATTTTCAATAAAAATGGTTTTATGCGCGTACTAAAACAAAATGAGAAGGAACGTGAATTGTAAAGGATATATAATATCGTTGAATGAGTGACTATTTAATTATGAAAGGCATTTTTAATGTGTTTATTTTTTCAGTGTGAAGTAACATTTGTTAATTTGAAATATATTCACTAAATCTAATATAAATTATTCTTTTATATGGATTGTGGCAATAATCACAACATTGTTAAATTTATGAAACCATTGCGATTTTCTATATTGCACACAATTTTAGAACTATTCAGATTTCTGTATTTAAATCTAAACGAGTTTCTACACATGGTAATAACACGGATAACCTTTTACAAAAAAATAATGAATGTGTACACTTGCCTGGGTAAAAATGTTACTGTTTTTACCGTCTCCTATCCCTTGCTCAATGAATACCAGTAGGCTTATAAAAGCATTTTGAAAACTAATGTTTCGTCTTTTTCAGCTAAAGTTCTTTGATTTTTGGCATACGATTTTCTTTTCTTTCCTATGGACGGTCTGGTCAGTAACGTCAGAACAGATTGCATGCTAGGAGAATCAGCTGATTTTGCACATACAGTCGCTCGATTGCTATAAGACTCAATGCATGTTTGTTACATGATATATACTGAACCGTGTAAAACATTGCTATATATTTAACGTGTTATAGTAGGACTAACAACAGTTCTTTCAAGAGATACAATATTTCATAACGTCAAGTGATTTTAAAATATAAATAATCACATTGGAAAGTCTGTCGCTTTGCTTTCATGCTCACTGTATTTGATTTCAGTCTGTTTTATTTTGTATTTATTAATTAAAACAAGTGTGCACACTTTTTTTTGGCGAATTGTTGTATTTTAAAAACAGTGAATAGTGCAAATAACTTACTATGACGAGGTAATTTGTAGGCCTAGGCCTACTTCTTTCACCCTCGCAAGGGAATAGGCTTATAAGTATTTTTTTAAAAACAATTTCAAGGATTTCAAAGAAACCGTAGGCCCGTTTGTGAAATTAATAGATGTATTATGTTAGAATCACATGTTTACAGGAGTCAATATACGCTTTTAATTTTACGTTTCTGTCCTCCCATATTATTGCTGCAAGTCAATGGGCTTGTAGGTCTAACTTGTGGTTTATGTTACCACTTGTGAGTAAATAAGAAATATCATTTCAAAATCACTTACGAACATATTTAAATGGAGATATTGTTAGATTATACACTGTATTGGTTTAGTGCTTAAATTTTTTCCCCTCCTTGTTGAGGTCACTGTGAGACGAATTTGAGTTCTTACCTCGCAGAACTAACCTAAGACAATTGGGGGACAATTAATTTTTAAAATGAAAATAACTAGTGTAGTTTATAGACATTACGTTTGATTGGCTGGGTATTACAGCGTTTACGTACTAGTCGTACGTTTGTGTCGGTACATACATATTTACTAGCCTAAAGTGAAATTTGGTTTCCTTGATAAAGATAGGCTTAAGCTTTTTGTTAATTTCTCGGAAATGTGTGTTAATATATATCCATGCGGATTTCTTCAGAACGTTTAAAGAGTGTTACAGTTCAATGAAAGTAGTGCTATTAACCATCAAATGATATAGTTCGAGATATTTTATGTTCTTTTAACCATGCTCCCGTGTGCATATAGGCCTACTTCATTTTTCTGTAGCTTACACATGCCAACATTAATTGCCAGGTATTACATTTGCTTTAGGGAAGTTGTTAATATGACAACAATTTGTTACGACATGAATTAATAATTTACAAGTATAGACTAATAAAGCAAGATTCTCGCTGTATGGTAAACTTTCATTGTGACGGCCTGACGGAAGAAGGTTCATTGTAGGCCTACTCATTTTTAGACAATGTTTCTATTGATTTGTTGCTTTTATTATAGAAGAAAATAGCAACCAACCTTGGCCTACTGGAAATATTGCCTGGTATAATAATAATTATGCAGCCAAATTATCGTCTCTTGTTGACAGTGACACAATTTATTTAGCTTCATCGTTGTTTATTATTCAGTACGATCTATGCCATACGTATTTTAAAAACGTCTGCAGTTTCCGTATACTAAAAAAAGATAATTTTTCGACTCCGAGTGAAATAAAAGTATTAATTAATTAATAGAAGCTCGTCGACCCATACAATCATATAAGCCTACGTTTTCTGGCGCCGTTTGTGCAAAATCAGCTGTTACTACCAGTGATTCAGTGCGCAAATGCGACTGGCCAAGCCGTTCATTGCAAGACAGTTTTCTTAGGATGAAGTACCGTCACCGTCGACAGGATTGCCCAGGTTCAATGCAAGTGAATCTCCTGTGCCCCAATCATCTAAAATCGACTTCCTCCTTTTAATTTACAATTTCAATTTGCTCGACTATGTTCAACATCCAACAGTACTAATTTATAATAAATGGCTGTGAAGATGCATAATTGCATAAATACAGTTTTCAAAAATCCGACCACAGGCCCTGTGCTTTTACCCCTCCGCCATCGACTGGTACCAACAGTGGGCCTGCTGTTCCCTTCCAAGTTCGTTACACGTAGCGATTTCAAACAAAATTAAAAAAAAATGGCGACTTTGCATTAGCAACGAGAAAGCGAGTCAGGTTTAGACATAAGAAAGGAGCTGTTGAACATCTCAGTGCACTTTTTTGCCGTAAGTATGAACTAGAAAATTGCATGGGAGCATACGGGAAGACTCACTCATTTAAACTAAACGATACAATTTGAGTTAAAATGTTAAGTAATGCTAAACAAAGTAGTGTTGGTAACAATCCTCAATCCTTTAAGATTCTCGAATACACGTTTCGAGTACAGTACCAGATTCTCATACGAAACAATAAAAAAATTCTGGAAAAAGTATTCCGTAAAAAATTAATTTTTGTATAGGTTACTGCCTCGAAAAAACAATAAACTATTTAAAAAGTAACACGAATGGCGTATTTTTATTATACTGACAATCCTTAAAACGCAACGAGCCGTTTATCTTCCGAAGTGTCTATGTCAAATTTTTATGAAGATTTCTACCTTAAAGATGTAGCATAAAAGTAAGGACTTCCCTCTATAAAACAATGAATTTATTATTGTCATATCTTAAAATATTTCCGCTAGTACCTTACTTAAAACGGCTCCCTGTTTATTCGCGTTTAGTGTTAAGTTCTTTTCGTGTTTTCATTAAAGGCAGATAATATTTGGTAGTTTTACTATCAAGGAGGAAATATTTAAAGCATATCACATCTCTAGGTAATCAGGATAGTCAGACACCTGTATCTTCATAAGAACCGTAGGCGAGCGCGGTCCTTTACGATGAAATATCGTTATCAGAACTTAAAATAATAGTTTTTTTCGAGAGAAATTATGGTACATTGTAAGATTTTGAAAAATTTTGATAAAAAAATTCTACTGTTGACAAATTAACTATATATTCAATTGAATTGTAAAAATAGTAACTATTCGAATTAGAAACAGATCATACCAAATTGAATAAGAACTGATATTACCATTTTGAAGGATTTTTGAGCAGTCTCCAGTGGCGTGGTCTACCACAAATTTCATCACCATTTTTTTATTTTTTATTCGTGCCAGATATTTTTTTTTTCTTATTTAAGACACAAAATGTGACTAAATTTGGCTCTTGTGAAATTTTTTTATCTCTCATAGTTTTCTCGTAATGGCTTGTTAAAGTCAAATTTTTGCATGTTTCCATTTTAACGACTACACTAAAACCAACTGATACACCAAACTAAAAAAAATCACAGTGGATAAAGACATTGCAGGCTACAATGACATGCTCATAAAATTAAGGAATAAAAATTATTTGAATTTTAAAAATTGCTGAAACTGAAAATAAAAATTAAAAAAGTTCAATATTTTTTTTAAAAATACAAATAATGTTTATTCTTTAATTTTATGAGCATGTCATTGTAGCGTGCAATGTCTTTATCCACTGTGTTTTTTTTTTTTTTTTTTTAGATTGATATATCAATTGGTTTTAGTGTAGTCTTTAAAACGGAAACATGCAAAATATGACTTTAACAAGCCATTACGCGAAAACCATGAGAGATAAAAAAAATTCATAAGAGGCAAATTTAGTCACATTTTGTGTCTAAAACAAGAAAAAAATATCTGGTACGAATACAAAATAAAATAATGATGATGAAAATTGCGGTAGACCGCGCCCTATTGTACGTTATAGGCAATGTAAATAACTTACACTAAATCCACGCGCCGGCAGATATGAGGAGTCCGAGCAACATAATATGGACATAGCTATCAGTATCCCGACTACCCTGTTTTTTTCCCTTTCCTTCTCCATTCACCAACGAATTGAGTTTCGTTTCCGGTTGTTTGTGCTGAACGTGACATTATGGTACAATTAGCCATTATCTGCAGGTAGGTATCGTCTATGGTACAGAGGATGAAAATAAGGTACAAAACAATAATTATGGTACTACCCGACAACACTGAAACGAAGGCGGGGAAGGCAGGGAAACGGGTAGGTAGCCTCCAAGCATGTTATGTGCTCCTGATATCCTTGTCGTTACTTCTCGACCGGGCCGAGTCGCATGCGACTAGACCGGGTGATACACCACGCGGGATAGGACGATCAGCATTGCCGTCAGCGTGAAGCAACGCTAGGAACACCCAGTAGTTAGGCGTTAACGAAAAGGAGTCCGGAACACGCTTCCAGAATCGCTCGCCGCGCGACCGCCACGCCGCTAACTCGACTGCTGGTATCAGGAGAACATCACGTTGCGGGAGGTGTCCGCGCCGGACCGCTGTCGTCTGTCTCTCTCGCACACAGCTCAGCACTGCCGCGCGGCAACCTGCCCGCCTGATACCAGGAGAACATCGCTGCGTTAGGAGGTATGACACGCTTGCCTGATGCGCGTTGTGAACACGTCAAGGATTTCTCCACTAACAGAATTAATAAACATATCATTGTGCCCCGTGAATAGCAGTCACATAGCGGTGAAGATGACGTTTCGAAAATAATATAATCATAATACAGGCTCTTGCAAAGAAACGATGAAGGAAACACTTTGAATGAAACGCAAAACTCTGGGGCTTTATTTCATAATTAATTTTTAAAATTTCTTTAGGAGAAATCACACTGGTGTAAGTGACATAAAACAAGCTGCAATTTTAAAGGCCCGCAAATGTAAATACTTCCACTTAACTGTGCTGTAGCTATAAATTATGTTTTAAAAAATCTAGTTTAAAAATTTAATATGCGTGTATTTCATGATAGCTACATGCTAACTGTAGCAATCTGCGCATTGGTTGTGTATTTGCCATACACCAAATACTTATGTAATGTACTAACGTTTGTAACGATAGTAATTATATTTGGTCCAAAAATATGCAAAAGAATTGTTATAAAATTACACATTACCACATAACAGAAGACACTGTACTAAGGTCGGAATTACGATGCCTTCACGTTCTCTTACTTTAACTTTCACGTAAGCAGGAAACACCTTGACAAACGCACTTGATCGGACCCTATCACGATCGCGCCACTTTATACTCACGTTCACTTTCACGTAACGAAAAGCTTGTCCATGTCAAGCTTTTAAGTTAAAGTGATACGTGAAGTTATACCACGTGATAGCGTGGGCTAATCACATTTCGGAATTAATGTCTTCTATTGTGTCATGTTATCTTTTACTATTAATTTCATGGCTCTCTAATTGCATGCTCGACGATTGATTCCACTACGTTTTTCATTGCCTGCTTGCAGCTTTCGTTAAGGATCGTAATATGGCACCTCAATTAATTACTTATTACGTACACGGAAACGTGGTAAAGTGGTAAATGAACGTGAAGTAATCGTAATCTCGGTCTAAATCTAAATCGGTGAAATTTTCACTGTTGCAATAAGTTGGAAGGTTTTTCACTGGTGAATATGTGGTTTTGTCAGTGTTAACTAATTTAATAGTGAAAGAAAATAAACAATACATTGGACAACGTATTAGTAAGTAAATTTCACTAGTTAATTACTAGGAATTCTACTATTCAATCTGTAATTTGAAAACTACAGTTTAAATTATTAACTAAAATGTAATTTAAACAATTTCACATGCTCTTTAATCTGCGTGTAATAAACAGTGTACCACAGTTTCCAAAGCTAGCTTGCTATTAAATTCTTGTTTGCCCCCTTTTTTTAAACATAATTATGTGTTTTTATAATTTACACTTAAACGTACAGTAATATTTACAGTAGGCCTACATAGTGATAAGTAGTCATGTTGTTCGTTTCCGGTTCGTTTGCTTAGGATACTTAAGTTTTGAAGTGTTTAGTTTCGCTCTCATCACCATGTTTTTATTTTTGTTGTGTCAGATATTTTATTTTTTATTTTAGACACAAAGTATGACTAAATTTTACTTTCATGAAATTATTTTTATCCCTCATAGTTTTTGCGTTTTGGTTTGTTAAAGTAAAAATTTGCATGTTACATACCAAACTGAAAAAAAATTCACAGTGGATAAAGATGTCACAGACTACAATTCCCCGTACATAAAAACAAAGGATATTCTTTTGTATTTAAATAAAAATGCTGCAATTATGAAAATAAACATTTTTTAAAATTCAATATATATATTTTTTAAAATACAAAAATATTTTATTTTGTGGTTTTACATAGATGAACTTGTAGCCTACAGTACAACATCGTTATTCAATGTGAATGTTTTGAGTTTGGTAAGTGAGTTGGTTTTAGTGTCGTTCTTAAAACAGTAACATGCACATTTTTATTTTAATGAGCCCTTACGCAAAAACTATGCGAGATAAAACATGTTATAAGAGCAGAATTTAGTCACATTTTTCTTGTCTAAAATAAGAAAAAAAAATTGTACAAATATAAAAATAAAAATATGGTGATAAAATTTGCTGTACAGCGCACCCAAAAGAAGTTACGCTCCTTTTAAAAATGCGCACTCTTTTATTAGCAGTAAGTTTGTTACGAAAAAAATTCCGAAAAAAAATATTAACCCACTTGACCGTATAAATAATTACTTTAATTGCAACATGATTGTTAAGGACGTTGGACCCGTAAAAATTTAAAATTTTATATTTGTGCCAAACACTGTTCAACTTTTACACATCAGATAACATGTAATTTACCCAAATAAAAAAATAGATCCCATAGTTTTAGCATAATCACCTATCAAAGTCACAAAATGGCAGATGCGATGTAGCCAAAATATTAAAAAAGTAATTAACTTGCAGAAACAAGATACTTCATACTGATACATAATGAAGTGAGCTACTTCAAGACACGTTTGTAAACACAAAGCGATCCATTTTTGTGTTCATAAAAAATTGATGAAAATGAGTAAATTTTTGCATAACTTATACTTTTGGCTACTACTGAAATTTAAAAACTATCTTTTGTCAATCATCTCATAAAATGCATTGATACACTGACTTGCAGTTCCTGTAATTTTGAATTCATTATTTTGTTACTTTTTTTTATTTTGGCTACACCGCAATGGCCATTTTGTGACTTTGATGAGTGATTATGTGACGATCTGTTCGTCACATGACTTCAGTTTAACGATTTTTTAACTAATTTATACATTTGTGTCCAAATGTTGTCACTTTTCTTTTTGGGCCTGTATTTTGTATGTTTATTGATTTTTTATTGTAATTTGTTTAAGACTCGGCGCCGAGGAGTTACAACTTATATTTCTATTAGTTTGGTTTAGTTATGGGCATATTTATGATTTATATAATTTTTTTGCTAAGATTAGTGTTTAGGCACATAACCTGTATAGTGCAAAATGATGACGCGACTCAGACCTGTATGTTGTTTACGAAGTTGATCAGCAACTAGGAGGGTGGGGGGAAGGGTTGGCGAGCTAGCCTCGTCGTGGTTGTCGTTATTCTGCAGCTAGCTTCAGGTAGAGGCACCTCGACTACTGGCCTGTTGGAGAAGAGTGCTAAACCTCGTAGTAATGAGAACGAGATTCAGGCAGTGGTGTTAAAAGATTGTTGTATTGCCTTGTGATTACACTGCAGATTATCCTGCTGTGTGAGTTGCGGTGAATTACTTATTTTACGAAGAGGATTGGTACTGGACGACTCCCTTTTCTTTGTACTCGGGCTGGGCATGAAAAAACCTGCTTACCTCGAGTATGAAGACCTGCAAGTGTGTGGACGTCGGGAATATGCCCGCAGCGATTTCGGCTTGGAAATATGTACCTGAAAACTGTAAGCGTGAACCTACCGATTTATTATCTATTTCTCCTGCACAGTTGTTTGCAAAGTTGTACTGGGCATAATTGACTATTTACAATTACGCCCACCTGATGAAGAACTTATATCGGTCGTGAACGTACAAACTTTTAAAGCCAGTCACGAATGTCTCAAATGCGTGTTAACCCCTATTTGCCGATCTACCAATTTACCTCGTGACGTTTGCAGAGCAACATTTATATATTAAACATGATTCACGAAATACAGGATTGAACATTGAATGCATGCCCGAGCTGTTGGCTGTTCTTGCTGCAGCATCGGTATCAGATTCAGAGCAGGAGACGGTTGACGTTCTGTGGAAAAAACTGGCTTCTTACATTAAAACGAGCAGGTCAGAAGGGGTCCTCCTGATGACTAAGGGGCAGTACATGTACAATCAAAGGTTAATTTGCAAATCCAAGTAGCAGCTGTTAAAGAGGTTTTCAAAAGTGTTCCGAATCTGACGGAAGCTAATACAGTGGTTTGGTTGAGTCCGACACTGACTTACTCCAAAGAATCATCCCAAAATGCTCAGGGCTAGCTTTGGACATTCTTTTGCAAAGTAGTAGTTGCAAGTTCTCATGGGAAGTTGTCAAAGGTATATTATGGGAGGCAATTTGTCCTGAGAGGGTGAAAGATGACTTAATAAGAACCAACATTTGGAGTTATCAGCAGGCAAAATATCAAAGAACATCTGAATTTGTCCAAACCATTATTGAAAATGTTCGGGGGTTAGGTGTTAACTTATCTGATTCTGAGTTAATCGTGCTGGTGTTAGAAAATATGGCACCCGAAATGTGTCAACTTTGTTGTATCTAACGAGAGCAATATTTTGTCATGGTGTAAATGGCATCTTTTGCCTACTGTTATATTGATTAAAATTTATTATATACGTATATATATATTTATAAATTGGTAAAAATGACTAGATACCTTGATTTTAGACAGGCCCAACCTTTTGTCTATATTTGGAATTCTGTGCTTCGATGAGTACTCTAGTGTGTTCGTTATCTGCTGTGCATGTACACTGGTTATGGCAGAGCTGTGGGTACTCTGGCCTGGGTATAGGTCACAATTTTGCGAAAACTATGGGGCATAATTTTTTTTTTTATTTGTGGAAATGTCGTGTTATCTGAAGTGCTAAAGTTCAACAGTGTTTGGCGAAAATATAAAAAAATGGAATTTTACGGATCCAACGGCCTTAAATGGTGACATTTGGTGAGTGTTCAGGGTGCTAAACTGAGGTGCCAAAGTCTACAGATCAAATTCTGCTAGTGTTCTTCTTTTTTAAACTATGGTACCTACTATAATTCAATCGAGAATCTGGCAGAAATAAAGAATTATACTCAAAATAATTTAACTGCGTACTAAAACTCATTTAAGAAATTGTGTTTATTGCAAACAAGTAGGTCGACGTTTACTTTCAGTTTAGTTCAAGGACGTCTTGTTGCGTAGCAACGTGTGACATTGCGAATGTAATTTAAAATGTCATGCGCTTTTATTTAAGTAAAATAATAGCGGTAGGTCTTAATTATGTACCTAAGTACAATGCGTGACGCATATTTTCATGCAAACA
Organism: Medauroidea extradentata; assembly: GCA_003012365.1. Lineage (NCBI taxonomy): Eukaryota > Metazoa > Arthropoda > Insecta > Phasmatodea > Phasmatidae > Medauroidea > Medauroidea extradentata. The sequence goes on along the minus strand of PNEQ01036376.1, from coordinate 5,036 downwards.
TAATATAAAGTAAAGAAAGGTAATTATTTTAGCATTTGTTAACACTAATAATACCTTAAAGTGACTGGATTTAACGATAGAATTAGCAAAACTGTTCGTTTACGAATATAAACAGAAAAAAAAGCTAGAAGTAAAATCTAAATCTTATAAAAAAAAGTTCTAATAAAGGAGAAACCCCGATACAGAAGCAAACAAATCTAAACATAGCCTGCGAATAAATAGATCACGTTTTCCCTTTGTGAAAAATGTAGCGTCGAAAAGAAATCGAACGAAAAGATGAAAACTTCGAAAATAAATGTTACAGCTATTTCTTTTGCGGTAAGTTCCAGATAAGTCTTTTTGACCGATATTTTCCATGATAGGACCGTCAGTCACCGCAGTAGCTAGTAGGATCCTCAAGAAAACCTTATTTTCTGGACGGCAGCGCATAGCGAAGTCGTAAAAACGAATGTCAATTCGATTCACTGCGTATGTGAATCTTGTTAAACCTTCATGATAGGGAATTCTTAGGGAATCTTTCGAGATCTATAATTTTTAACCATTATATTTTATGATAGAGTGATTTAAAATTTTTTAACTCCAGGTTAAATTTGATAGCTGATTACGGCGTAAAGGATATGCGGATCAGCGGCGAAGAGTGAGTGTGTTCGAAGGAAAGCGGCGTGTATCTATGACTATACACATGACTAAAACATGAAATTGACCACATGACCGAATTTAAGACATCAATCTTGGGGATTTAGGGTTTTAATTATCTGAATCAGAACAGCACTCTAAATCCCAAAACAACTCTGTAAATTCGTCTGCTGGTATATAGTGAATCTTCATTGATCCGCAATTCCACTTAAACTATTAATAACTATCTACGAGAAGCATTTACAAAAAAATTACCATATTATTTTGTATGTAAACAATACAATACTTATTTATTTTAAAAATAATTTCCATATATTATACTAGGATAACCAAATAAACTGCTTGTATAGTGATGTAGTTATTGCAATATGAGCGTAAATAAAATATCAGTCGCTGTCACAGCAGAGAAACGTGTATGTTTTCAAAGGATGTTTACGAAAACTAACCTGCAAGAGTTAGCAACAGACTTTTTCAATCGCACACAGTAAAAAATATTCGTACTTTTGTCAGTAAAAGCATTCAATAGTTAGGGTACCACAACAAGAATATCAAAGGTCATTAATGTTGTCTGAATTTTCTAAATACCTGTGGTGACACTGGGATATATTTTTATGAGCAGAATGTTTGATGTGAAACGCAAAATCCTTCAACATTTTACCAAATATTTGGTATAGTTACAAAACAAATTCTTGGAAACTGGTTGCCAAAGAAAATGTTTGTGACACTTCAAAGAATTGTTGTAAGATGCACAATAATATACTTGTAAATGTTCAGTTTTTATTTGTAAATATACAAAAATGTTTCTAAATGTACAGATATACTTGCATATTTACAAACATTTCTTGTAAAATTTACAATGTATTTTCTAAGCTTACAAAAATATATTTTAAAAACTAGTTTCTTAAGAATTTTTTCGTAAAAGTCCAAAAAATTATTGTATTGGTCATGTACAGGTTCGATAGATCATTATAGATTTGTAAGGTTGTGAACAAATGCAACCAAATATCTGGGTTTTACTTTTTAACGCAAACATATATAATTTGGATCACTTTGTAAACGCAACGAGTTGAAATTTTACTGAACATGGGCTACGGAGTACCTTCTATAGGAAAGAACTAAGGAATAGAGATACAAGAAAACATTGGCGCATTCAATCAAACCTCTAGTTTCCGACTTTGCCGCATGCAGCGCTGATACAGACGCTCGAAACTATCCGACCTGAATTATTCAACCCTATAAACACAAATTGACCGTTTCTAACACGGCTTGAGTTGTGTATATAGGTGATTCGGGATAAAATGAGCACTTTTTATCATCTGTAGTTACGTTTCTTCTTATATGATTAGTAGAGACAGGAAATATTCGCTGGTTCACTGTCCCGTAGGCTAGCCTCCGATAATATATACGCACTCAAGTAGATAACACAGCTGTTCATTGGCTGCTCGCTGACGTACTGATATTACATGATTGGGTCATCATTAAGATGGTTCTTTATTATTAGCTGAGTGCTGTCCGGGAGGTGCCAAATAACGTAAGAGCCCATTACAAAAGTCACACTTATTTACAGTAGTTTGTGTCCCGGAATATGTCCAAAACAGAATACAAATTTTTCAGGTCTCGAATAATTTGGAGTTTCCTGCAACTTTTTAATACAAACACAGCAACATGATATAGTCAAAGTGTTTGGGCTGTATCGTACTCACAAGTTAACGTCTACCGTAACGATAAATGTTATTTTTTTAATAGTGGTTCTAGAGCAGATTGTCTTCAAAGTATTCACTTTAAAACGAACTACCTATGCCTATAAGCGGCAAGAAAACTCTTTTGCCAATAGCGCGCAAGATGCGAGGAATGACATGTAGTGATACAAGACCTCAGTAACAGGGCAAAAATACTCTTATTGGTTCATTCTTTCATGCGCGTTTAAGCGTGTTCACGTGGTAAGAATTCATAATTATATATTTGATTCACATAGTGATCGTTTTACAGACGTTACCAGTGTCTACATTTTCCACATGTAAAAAAATTTTATCTCTCATAGTTTTCCCACAGCGGCATGCCAAAGTTGAAATTTGCAAGTTACAGGAACGTAGGATTAACAAAAACCAACTGTCTTACTCGAATTAAATAATTAAAACTGAAATTATATATTATGGACGATATGCTAATGTATTTAAAATTTATAAAACATTTGTCTTTTTTTAATTGTCAAAAATGAAGTATGCTTAAATTGTCATAATTTTCCGAATTTTTTTAAAGTACAAAGAAATAAAATTTTTTGTTCCTAAATTTTTTAGCACATGGCCCATAATATATAACTTCAGCGTCAATAATTTCATTCGAGTAAGTCACTTAGTTTTTGTTATCCCTACGTTCCCGTAACTTGCAAATTTGGACTTTCTCATGTCGCTATGGGAAGACTGTGAGAGAAAAAATAATTTACAAGCTGAAAACATAGTCACATGTAACGTCTATATGTCTACGCCGTACAGATATAAAATTAAGAACGTTTGCCACGTGAACGCCTTTAAAGCACTATGTGTATAGTAGCTTCGCTTGAAATGCGGCCATGATTCTGCACTAACGTGGATGATATGCGAGAATATGAACTTCGTGAAAGTTGGACCGTCTCAGAAAATGTATCTGTTGAAGGTAACGATCTGCTAACAAACTTCCTCAAAGAGTTCATTCATTTTGTTCACATCAGTGGGCGTGTTGAACTTGAGGAAAACTTATTGTCGGCTGGCGAGCATAATGATGGAATAGTGGTGGAATCTAAACAGCTGAATATAGGGTGTCCAGAAACATCATGATAAGGACACCGAGCGATCCTGGTCCAAATTGGAGACGGAAATGTTATTGGCAACATGTTGTACGGTGGTATTTTACATGCGCAATGTAGCAACATAGCCCTGTAGTTAGTCCACTCTTGCTATCTACAGATATCCTACTTATCTTACTAATACTGTTCTGACCTGCATATTATGGATGCAGGTTAAAATTAAGGAGTAAAACAAAAATTAATCAACGTTTATTCAGAGGAACATACGTACAATAATACTTGTACGTGGAGCGCAAGAGGCGAATTTCTCCTTGCAGTGTTGCCACATTGTGCAAGTAAAATGTCATCGTAGTACATTTTACCGCTTACGTTTTCGTCACAAGTTTTGCCCAGGAATCGCGTTTTGTGCTATTTTTCGTTTGTTTCTAGACAACCTGTATATGAGGATATGTGGTAAATAACAATACAATTCAGTACCACAAGGGTTTGGGCTAGGTCGCTACATAATTCTGTGTTAAAAATCTTCATTTTATGTGACATTGAAGGAACTCATACCAGAATAACGAAAATTAAAATTAAGTTACAAATATTGTGGGAAAAAACCGAACCGTATTTTCTCGGATGCCTTGTTCAAGTTAGTTTCAATGGAAAAGAAAGGAACTAATTTACTAGAAAACATATGCTTCAAATTAATTATGTTTTAACGGAACATAGCTTTCTATTATACCAGCGAATGAGAGAGAAAATGGATTGGTTGGCGCAATAGCTAACTTGTTCGCCTCTCACCAAGGCGATACGAGTTAACTCCTCGACAGGGGTTTTCTCCGACATCTCTCGCTTCGTCCGCTCTGCCAGTCCGGTGCTGCTCCATACTCGCGTCATATTCCAACCTCCAGCGCAGAAATCCTCGCTGTTTAGAACTTACCAAAATCTCCTCGTTTCATTCTTGCATTATGATAGAATAACTTGTAAAACGAAACTATTTTTTTCAGTAATAGTTATGAATATAACCATTATTTAAAGGTAACTAGTTAATCAAAAAAACTTCATTTTGATATATTACAACAATTCCTACCAATTATTTTTAGCCTCTGTTACTCGAAGTTCGGTAATTGATAATATAATATATAATATACTAACAGAAAATTTTCCCCCGAGACAGTACCAAATTAATATTTTTATTAAAATTGTATCTATGTAAAACTACCTGAACGGCTGTCCTAGTCAGGTTATAAAATAGTTTCATTAGCTAAACTGTTGGTTAAACGAAACCGACTCGAGCAGCATCTACACTGTAAAAAAAAAAGGTAAATTTACACAAACATAGGTCAGGTATTTTTACACTTTGTAGGTGTAATATGTAGGAAACACTACAGTATGTGTAATTTTACACCAATGTATTTATGAACATAAAGTGTGCTACAAGTATTTGGTAAAAATACACAAATGTAGAGATATATTAACAACGACATCAGTGAAAAATTTCACATTTTGAAGTATGTGTAAAAAAACACCAATATCACGAGTAAAATTCCCGAAGTGTGTATTTTTACGTCTACACTGTTGTTGTATAAAAACATTACCACCAATGTAAAATAACGTTTTATGTAGTGTAAAT
>PNEQ01036375.1:0-16814 GCA_003012365.1 Medauroidea extradentata | reverse complement strand
TATATATATATATATATATATATATATATATATATATATATATATATATATATATATATATATATATATATATATATATATATATATATTTGCATGTATATTTCTAATATTTTTGTGTGAATTAAATGATTTATATTTTGGTCGTACTTGTAATTATAATTTTAAATTAGTGACTTAGTCTCTCTGACTATATGCCAATACATAGATAAAAATTCCATGCCTTAAAAATAATTTTTGCATCATAAGAAGAAAATAAATTGGCGGGGGGCTCCAATTTATGTTGCCCCGGGCCTCACACTCTCATAAAGCAGCCCTGCATACAATGCTTATTGACGTAGAGAAAAAACTTGAAACATGCTCCACTAACACACCAAGACATGGGTAGACAGTTTTTTTATCTCAGTGTAGGTAGGGTGCTAAGAAAAGCCGAGAGATGTCCGCAGTGCGGTCACGGACGCGACGGATGTCTAATAGAGATGGATGATACTGGCTCGCTGCGTGGAAGAAATGTCACGGGATGTAGGAGGCAAAGAAAAAGGAAGTCTGACGTTCCGTGCAAGACTGACACGAACACAACATATAACGACATGCGTGCGTGCTCGACACGTAGGTTTTGCACACTACTGTATAAGTAGGTAACGTTTTCGTTTCCACATCACAATAATGTCGTCACTTGCGGAAGAATTACATGATGTAGGTAATAGCAAGCGTAATAACCAAGTATTTACTTGCTAAGAAAGCATGCCTTGGTCAGGACACACTTGCCAAGTAGATATTTAAACCTGTGACATCCTGCCTCGATAATTTGAAACATTTATCTCCGGTGCTTGAACTTGTACCCGTGAAACAAGAAACCGCGTCAGTTGAACACAGTCGCACTGCAAAAGATTATCTCAAATTAAAAAGCCACGCAGCTGACCGCGACACTGAGCACGGCATGTATGGACGTAGAAATAAACTTTATCTGGGAAAAGATGAAATTGTGTTTTTGCCCAGGGATAAACTGAAAGTAGGTGACATCACAGCTGATGCTAGTCCCGGGTTGTACGAATTATTATTAAAAAAATATCCTAATGGGTATTATGATGCTGATTTGGAGTTGTATAAATATTTGATTGATTTAACTAACGCCCAGTATGTCGAAAACGATGCGGACACTGGCGATTATAAAAACATGCAACATCCCAATTTCCCTTAGATTAGCCGATGATACAGTATTGTAGAGGGGACTGGACTAAGCAAATGTGATAGAGACACAAATTATGTTTATTGTAACAATCCGAATGAGCTTGTAGCACTTTTATGCTTATTAGTAGCATCTAAGCAAGCTGGAAATAATAGCTACGAGTCTGAAATTATTTCCGTTCTTGAAGAATTACAGGAAGGTGGATATATATCGACATGAGTATCGAAGCCTTGGCTCGCGAATTGCATGCCCCACGTAGACATAATTTCCATAGAAGGAAAATAATAACATACAGTTTAAACGATTTATTTCAAATAGACCTGGCATATTTCAGTCAGTATGCCAGAGTGAATAAAGGTTACAAGTTTATTCCAGTAGTTATAGATGTTTACTCTAAATTTCTATGGACATTTCCCCTTAAGAATAAAAGCGGCAAGAATGTAACTAATGCAATGAAAAACTGTTAAAACACCATTCTCCCACTAATATAAGTTCTGACAGAGGAGGTGAATTTATAAATTCGCACTTTAAGACACGAATGAACAAATACTGTATTAATCATTATTTTTCTAACAATGAAAATAACTGCACGATTGTAGAACATGTGATAAGAATGCTTAAGGAGAAGCTGTACAAGGAATTCACGTTACACAGCTCACATAATTGGATTAAAATGTCACAAATCACAGTGAAGTATAATTCTTTAATAATTCGCTTCTGAATACTGTTTGTAGAACTCTTGGAACAGCTGATCCTTGCCACCCAAAGTTCAAAATTAGCAACAGTGTACCTATATCGAATTTATGATGTGTTTTTGATAAGGGCTTTAATGTACAATGGAGAAATGAAATATTCAAAATTATTGGTTTTAAAAAACTAATCCCAGAACTTATATTTTGGAAGATTCTAGCGGGTCGCTTATCCAGGGCTTATTCTATTCTTTCGAATTACAACACGCAAAGTTCCCAGGGACTTACCTAGTGGAGAAAATTGTGCGAACTCAAACGACAAGGCTTTAGTAAAATTGCAAGGCTTTCCAACTAGTTAGAATTCTTGGGTCTTAAGAAAGGATATTTTACCTCTGAAGAAATAAACTGTATGTGGGTCTAATAATTACTGTGAGGACGATCCACTGTGCCTCTCCCTCCCTCCCACCCTCCCTACTTCACTGCGATGCACTTGCCTGGGAATCTTGTTGCGCACACGCCATGGCTCCCACCCCCTCTGCCACTGCATGCGTGTCTATCTGCCGCGAAGCCCAGCTGAATGTAACTTTTACGAGGAGCCACGCTATTCTCTGTTCGGACACTCACTTCCTGTCGGTCGATCCATCGATCACACTTTCATAGGGGTTTCGGTCTCGTGAAGATGTTATCTTTTAGCCAGATGTTCACCACGCATATAATGGGTTACTTCCCACAAACACTGCAAATGTTGGGTCAGCTTGCTTCTCACGTTGAAAGAGCGATGGGCTAGCATGCGGGACAGCTTTATTAGCGCGATCCTTAATTGCAACCACACTCTGTGTTGGTGGGAAAATATTCCCCGCGTATCTGTGTTGGTGTGAGACGTGTATCTGTGATGCTAACAGCGGGACTGTCCTTTGGTTTCTCATATACCCAAAATTGTCCGCATCCCTGAGCGTGTGAATATTTTTTTTTTGGGGGGGGGAGGGTTGTATATATACGAGACTTTACGCCTAGAAACTCACAGTCTATAACATGGCTAGCTTTACCGATGTTGGCGAGTATGACGAGTTGCTGTTGGCAGCAATGGGTGTTGCCGAAGTGCAGCAGCAGCAGCATCTCCACTAGGAACTGGATTCAGTTTAATATGAGATGCACATACAGAGGCTGTGGGCAGCACTGATCAACCCCACACCTCTGCACCTTCAGGAGGTGCAGCCGCAACAAATGCAACAACAACAACAATGTCAGGAAGTGTTAACACCAATCGCCTGTAGCGAATATACACTCGATTCGACACAATCGTAAGAGGGAGATGCTGACGACGTTGAGGTATGTCAGGAGCTAGTGTGGGCGGCAGGGAGTCCTGAGGGTGTGATGTGGACTCCGACCCCGACACCGACACCGACGTCGCCGCCTCCACCCCCACCACCACCACACAATCCTCGTCGCGAAGAGAGACGTCGTCGACGATGTGAACATGGAAGAATTTTGAGATGCCAGTGGCTTGTACAGTGGACTTATTCCACTGCCGACTTGATGGACAGAATGGAAAGTGATACCATTGACAATGAATTTTAATGTGTTTGTATGTTTATGTGTTTAATGTAATTTTTTTCAAAATATATACAGTATTCAAAATGTTATTCTTCTTCTTCGTTTATTAGTGAGTACCTACGCATTACAAGTAATATTTTGGTGTCTTGCATTTTATTAAATTGTATTTAATACAGTTTAACAAAATATGTTTGAAATATGTTTGTTAAATTGTATTTTTAAAAAATACTGTTTAATAATCATATTTTTTCTCTGAACACGTACACAATAAATATTTCACCTGTTAGTTGTTGCGAAGGCAACCAGCAATATAGTTACATACCAAGTATAATTTCTACTAGGTTTAATTTGACAAGGTAATCCAGCTGTGAAAGTGACTGTATTTATTTCAAGTATTTACTTCACAATCAAATACAATAATCAACATTTGAAGAGAAGCTGTTGTTGCTGAGAATATTGATTTAAATTAACATAACCATATATCTTATACTTAACAAATAATAGCATATATTTACACATGAGTTGAAACACAGTAATAACCTCTCTCTTAGAACATGAGTCTGTCAATACAAAACTCGCACAACCCCTATGCTTTGCATTCAGTACAGAGATACCTTTTGAAACACTTGTGAAGCATCAGTTGATACATGTTTATAAGTTTGCAAAAACTAATATATGGAAATTGTTCTTTCACGTCTACAATTAAAAAAAACAGGTTCACATATACTTTGCAATATCTTTGCCTGGGTACAACCCAAAACATATACTGTAGTGTCTTCAAATAATATATTGTATATAATTTTACCGAGAGATTCGTAACAAATAGTACCACCACCCCACTTAATGTCGTGAATTTCATATGTTTGCATTCTGAGTTTATTCTGGGTATCTGAGTCTAACACTGTTCAGTCCCAGGGAGGTTGGAAGAAAATACTTGTTGAGTAATCTGTATCAACCTTTCTTATGCCAATTTCTTTAATAATAAAGGAATTGGGATAGTTATCGAATCCTTGAATGCAAGCAAACATTTTCTCGACACAGAATGACACACCATACAGATGCTAAAATTTTCTCATCACAGGAATACTTGGAACACAGGATGTCTTGTACTCACAGAGATAGTATGCAAGGTACTTGGATCGCAGGGCGTCATGTATACAATGTCATTGACAATAGCCGGTGCAGGACTCGAACCACTGGTAAGTAGTCTGGTGTTCGTATCTTCTTAGCTCGAAGCTGACCTTGTCGTCAACTCGGGTAGGCCACACATCTGTGAACTCGTCTTCTATGCTCAGGTAATCCACTGATGTTGGAAGATCGGAGATTGCTGTTAGATTGGTGATCGAACAGCGCGAACTACCACAACCCTCAAATTTTTTTAAAAAGTTGTTAAATTTCTAATTACCGAACTAATTAATGATTCTATCTGTTACAGGTCTGAAATTGGGTGTTCCCAATATGCGGTTTATAAATTACCCAACGACGACCTATTTCTATATATTCGTACTAATCAGTTTTATCAGGTCTAAATTTAACTACATTCAAATTTGAAAATTCTTTAGTCATAACAGCAGTGTTGTCTCACCAGAGTCGCAGAACAAAGTGACGATAGATGGCACTTACTTGTTACTATTATGGTGTGATGATGTCATCTAGAGTGGAGAGAGAGAGAGGAGAGGGAAAGAGCCACCATACTTCTTACTTGCTACTGCTGCCTCTTCGCTCAAGTCCAGTAGGAAGTTGTCTAGGTGGTAAAGTACAACCTTCTCTCTTGTAGCCAGTAGTGGCATCACAGGTGTCATGGCGGCAACAGTGCAAGGAGTCCCGCAGCATTCAATATATTCTTGACAATGTTCGTACATGCCCAGATTATGGACTAGTAGCCAGTGCCTGGTGTCATCGCATGACTCGATGTATGACCTCGCTCTAATGTTAGAGTCTATTTCAGGCAAGGTATACATTACTGAGGCGTATCCGCTGGTGATGCACATGTACGTACCTGCGGGGTTAAATGGCAGTGACATAATGGAAACTAAATGCTTGAAACCAAGTAACACTGTCTTATATAGGAAGAAATATAGGGCGGAGACATTGAGGGGTAAGAATGGAGGGGAGGTAGGGTTTTATACTAGTAAAGCCCGTCTCCTCTCTTCATTCGAGTAGTGACCATGTTAGAAGGAGGTGGTGCTGCTGCTGGAGGTAAGTGTTGGAGGGGGTATCACAAAGCCTGTGATACACAAAGTGTTGGAGGGGGTCATACATGTTACACACACACACAATCTCTAGCATCATCTTAATTTTTCTTGAAGACATCTTCAGAATGTCTAGAAGATGTCTAAAGGATCTACTATATGTCTTGAAGACATCTAGCAGTCTTCTTAAGGTGATGGGGTGTAAGTTTTAGATGTCTCGTGGAGATGCTATGCATCTTGAGATATGTCTTACAGACATTAGGAGTGTGAGAGGTGTAGATGTCTCAAGGAGTTGCTATGCATCTTGAGATATGTCTTACAGACATTAGGATTGTGGGAGTTCTAGACATCTCAAGTAGATGCTATGCAACTTGAAATATGTGTTACAGACATTAGGACTGTAGGTGTTGTAGATGTATAAAGGAGATGCTTCATCACAAGTCTGTGATAAGCCTTCTAGCACAATCCTTATTTTTTCTTCTAACATCTTGAAGATGTCTTCAAGATGCTATGCATCTTGTAGACTCCTCCACCCCTCCCCACAACACTCTCTTGCTCATAACAATCAATACCCACATGGCGCTTAGGCACAACTTGTACCAAAAGGGCCCATTTCCCTCATTTCTCCTCACTTTCCCTCACTTACCCTCCCCCTCTAGGGACAGGGCTTAAGCTTTCAGCCAATCACAGGCCTCATGGCACTTAGGTGCTATTCGTACCAAAAGAACCCTACAACCAATCCCAGCCCAGGACACGTTCCCCTACCGACCCTCTAGGCCAATCAGAGCCCTTGCTCCACCCAGGGGAGGCATGCCCATGTTAATCAAATTCTGGTTGTGACATTTTTGCTCCCTGTTGGGGCAAAACATACTAGGGGTCCTTCCTCATGTATGAAAATATAGAAGGTCAGTTGAGAAGCACTGTGGAAAATTACGGAGCCCTTAAATTCAACATCGTACTGGAATGTGAATATGCTAAACCAATGCCATTCGATGAAAAAACACAAAAGAGCGTTCAAGACAAAAAATGTGACAATCTATAATGCAGATGGTATTGAAAATGCTGTGTTAGAAAGTATTTTGAAACTGTGTGCTGCAGAGTGTGAATACTCGGAGAAAGGATCTGGATGGGCACTCGACTCTGTCAACATTCTACAACTGAGAGTTAACAAACTCGACCCACTGAGAGCATTGTCATGAATTGACTTGTCAGATTTCATAAAGACTAAAAGAGCAGTCACCAATCCTAGAAACAATGACAATGAAAGTTTTAAATCGGCTGTGTTAGCTATGTTAATCGAAGGAAATAATCCTGAACGAGTTAAATAGCGATAATAATAAGCCCAATCTAGGTACGACTTTACCCACATTATTTTCCTAATACCAGTAAGAGAAATCAGCACTTTTGAAAAGAAGAATCCTGAGACATCAGTCAACGTTTATTGTCTGGATGAGAAGACAGAAAAGATATTCCCCCTCAGAGTGACAGAACACAAAAAGGACGATCATACCGACCTGCTGCTTTTATCATATGAACATAACAACCACTACTGTTACATTTAAAATTTATGTCAACTCATGCATCCACAAGTGACAACACATGGTCATAAAGTCTACACCTGCAAGAGTTGACTGAAGTTCTACCACGACATTCCACAGGTGACTGGACTTACAGGCGAACAAGCCTTGACCCAACACAAAAAGTACTGTTCGAGTAATGCACCACTCTGTGCTGAAATGCCACAGCTAGGGCATGATGGGAGGCCTCCTGTGCTATGCTTCAGGAACATTCAACACCAGACTTAACTGCCGACTGTTGTGTACTCTTGATTCTGAAGCTGCATTGATACCAATCCAGGCCTGTCAACCTGACTCTGAGAAGGCATTTACAATGGCATTCCAGAAGCATGAACCATATAGCTTCTGTATTTTTGTGTAAATTGACCATGGTGTCATACCAGCTGCATTGACGATGCAACTGCCTCAAGAACCTATCATTTACACAGGAACAGATGCACCTAAGATTTTCGTAGAAAAATTGTTGAGAAAGGTAGGAAGGTGAAGATGATCTACGACACTTCATTAAAGATGCTGCCACTAACACCAGTACAAAATGCTGCATATTTCCCGGCCAACAGATGTTGCCACTGTGATGGGAGTTTCCGTAAATGTAACATGAAGATGCACGATCACTGCCACTTTAGTGGAAAGTACATTGGTGCGGCCTGTAATCAATGTTATCTGCTCAGGAGACGTCCCAAGAAGCTTCCTGTATTTTTTCACAACCTAGCATATGATGAAAACTTTATCTTCAGAGATCTGGCATACGGCAGCAAGGACATTACCATCATCCCACACAACGAAGAAAAAACGATTACATTTGGAAAACTACTCGGTGACAAGTTCACTATACAATTCGAGGGCTTAGTGTCAAAGAACCGTATCTACAAATTATTTTCTTATGTAGATACGGTTCTTTGACACTAAGCCCTCGAATTTATCGACAGTTTTCGTTTCATGGCTAGCAGTCTGGCGGCATTAGCAAGTAATCTGCCTGCAACAAAATTGTGCAAAACTATGAAATTCATTAGTACAGACGAGTTTGAACTAGTAAAAAGGAAGGGAGTGTTTCCCTATGACTATGTCGACAGTATCGGAAGATTAGAAGAGACAGAGCTGCCACCAAAGAAGAAGTTCTACAATCGACTGACTGATACTGACATTAGTGATTCAGGCTACGAACATGCAAAGGCTGTGTGAGAGAAATTCGCTTGCAAAACTCTGAAGAAATACTCAGACATCTACTTGAAAACAGACATTCTCCTACCCGCAGACGTATTTGAAAACTTCAGTCACACAAGAATACACTTTTTTTAGAATGTATGAACAAATTGACTTTTACATCGACGGACGACAAGCGTCACATACTGGAAGATAGGGTACACACGATACCACATGGATATGTTGGAACATAATTATTTATTCTCCACAACATTTCGTCACTCTTTCACGATACTTCTGTCGTTTTACAATTATTTCTTTCGGCGCGTTACCTCAAGACTTTTCTGCGTTGTTTAACGCTATTCTTTTTCCCTACATACTAGAGAAAGTGTGTGTTGATATTCATCACTGCTTTTCTTTCACAGCATGCTGGAGACAGTGCAAAAGGCATTGTTTTCTTGTCAGGTAGTGCTGTATTCTTTATGCAATTTGCTATATTCTTTCATCATACTTCCGTTGGTTTACATTTATTTCTTTTGTAATTTCCTCAAGAATTTTCTGCATTGTTTTACACTATTTTTCCCTTCACACTAGAGAATTTGTTTGTTGATGATATTCATCTCTGTTTTTCTTTCACAGCATGCCGGAGACCATGCAAGAGGCGTTGTTTTCTTGCCAGGTAGTTCTCTATTCTTTATGCAATGTGCTATATTCTTTCACAATACTTTTGTTGTTTTACAATAATTTCTTTCGGCATTTCCTCAAGAAGTTTCTGCGTTGTTTTACACTATTATTTTTCCCTACATACTAGAGGATGTGTGTGTTGATTATCATCCCATGTACAAGTGACATTAACACCCAGTATCCTTGAAGAAGGGCTACAAGTAAAGAGACGTACAGTGCACACACTGCAATGAATAACTGAAAGTGAATTAGAGAATGTGGTGTAACCCCTGCATAGCTCTGTGAAAGTTTTGAACACAGGGTTTTGATGGTCTCAAGTCCATAAAGGGATGGGCACTTCATTCTCAAGTAAGGTGGAATAAATTGGAGAAGCCTGAGAAACCTACTGAAGAAATTTGTACCTTCCTGGGAATCGAACCTTGATGTAACGAAGATTGTAATTAATGGGTTAATAGCTGTGAAAAAGGGGCTAATTCCTATTGGCTAGGGGAAATCACACATAAAGTAGAAGGGGAAAAATAGTTTTTTGGAAAGGTAAGAGAAGGGGTGGGGTAGGGTGTACTAGTTTGAGTGGGTTATAACACGAGTCACAGTGAGAGGGGAAAGTAAGTGGTGATTCATCACATGACTAACAGCCAATTAAAATAAAGTAATGGATAGAGGTAGGGGGAGAGGGATAAATTAATATATACATGTAAAAAGTGGTGGTGAGAGTCAGTGTGACAACGGAGCTCGTCCGGGTGCGATCGAGCCCACGATCCTATGCTTGTCTGTCAAGCGTCCTAACCACTACACCACAAGACCTTCGTAGCAGGTAATATTCTTAATTTAAAATTAAAGTTTTCTTTCTTAGGTGCAGAACTTGTGTAGTTCACGCAGTGCACAAAATTATAAAAAATTCATCCTCAAGATCGTTTCCTATTATTTAAAGGCATTTTTGCAATGATGTTTTTTTTATTTCCAGTCAGTATTTAAAAATTCTAATTGTTTTCGTTTTTTTATTTTTATAAGTTTCAGAATGTAGGCTGCGACCTGTTAATTCAATGTAAATTAATTCATTTTAATATGGACGTTTTTAACATAGTTCCAAGCGCATGAATTCACAGAACTAACCAATTCCACTACGATCAACACACACGCTTAGCTTCCAAGTTAATTTTACCAACGTCTGTAATTTTTGCAGATGCCGCAAAGACAGGTTTTTAGTATTATGTACATGTTTAGTAAACTGAATGGTACACTTGTAGTATTTCGCCATAGCGCTTATTATTAAAACTTACAGCATTAATCAATAGACTTCACATATATCACCAAAAATTTAATTTAAAAAAAGAGTTACAGAAATAAAACTTTTAGTGACTTTCTGTTAGCTATGTGCGTTTCTCAACATTTGGGCCTTGGTGTTAGCATTAATTACATTGGGCCACAAGGTTCTCTTAGAATTAGTTATTTAAATTTTTGAGTACGGTATATTTCTCATTAAAAATGTTGAATTTGACGTAAGTAATTTTACATTAA
Organism: Medauroidea extradentata; assembly: GCA_003012365.1. NCBI lineage: Eukaryota > Metazoa > Arthropoda > Insecta > Phasmatodea > Phasmatidae > Medauroidea > Medauroidea extradentata. The sequence continues at coordinate 6,271 of PNEQ01036375.1, read as the reverse complement.
CGACATGAGATAATTGTTGTAATTTGTATGCAACTTATGAATTAGAGAAGTGCCGTTAACAGGGTATTTACAACAAAATTTCTCGAGGTTATCAATCCATCTTATAAATATAGGATTATCAGAAATTCCCTACGAAACGATTTTCCAAGTATCAATACTGTTTTTGTTTTCATCCACATATGCCGCAACACAGTTACGTTCCTGCAGCGAATGACCCTCCTTTGTTTTTCAGTTTCAACTAGGAAGACATTCTTTAAAATATCTAAATACAATTTTAGAAAACCATGAATGATAATTTAATGTTTTCCATTAATGTAGGGACTTAAATTTGGAGGTATTGTGTCCCGATGTGGCAGTATTCGTCGCCAGCAGTAACGGCTTCTGTGGGATCATAGCTCAGGGACACTGGCCCTCCCAAATAATAGTTAACATACCGCAATTTAAAGAAATGATATTGTACCGAATAATCATTAAATACTATATCAATAGACTGCAAGACTTTAATATGAGTGTGACATGTTGGTGGTGAGGGCAGAGGGGGGTGAGAGCATCGTACTTACGCCCTGGAGGGTACCGGCTGCTGCTGGTGCCGGTCGTGGGTCTACCGCCCGTGTGGCGAGTCCCCTCTACATCCTCCACATCGAGATGTATGTTGTTGTGAGGCTGGAAAGCGGCTGGTTGGTAGGACCAGCTCTTGAAGGACCATGAAGTGGCCGTGGCCAAATAACTTACCCGCATGAATAGGTTTCACCACTGGTTTATTGCGTTATTATTGGCACACTGTATATCGCACTACGTGACCTAAGCGGTCCCCACGTCTATAGCCGGTGGGTGGCTAGCACGGTAAACGCGGACACTAGTTACGCGATGGTGTAGTTACGCTGAAAAGATAAACCCCTGGGCGCATGAGCTTGCAGGGATGAAGGTGGCTCTATTCCTGGACGATTAAATTACTGTTACGTTACTAAGTTCCTGAAAATACTAGAAAAAATCACTATTGCAGCTACATGATACGACAAGATACGGTGATGGTCCAGGAGCCGCATACATGTGGCTTACCTCCTACATGCCCGAGACAAGACTACCGAGCAATGGCGCTCACTCCTGCTAGTAGCGGAGAGCGCCCACCAAAACTATTCGCGTGGCCGCTTTAAGCATGTTGTGTTGAAGTTGTATACATAAAAAGACACTAAAATTTACATAAGACACAATTGAGCCCTTGGAGATGTTAACATAATTGTGTTTGCTGAAATTGCATAAATAAAGTTACATAGGGAAATTAATTTACTTGTGTCTTCCACTCCGGTTGGCTTGTTAAGCTGTCTCTCTATGTCCGAGCTGGCACTGTTTATTATTCTAACACACGTAGAACACTTTGATATAACACATTAATCACTATTCTTAATTTAAGTATAAAAAGTAGCCAGCACGTTGCGCGGTCTTTGTAGTTGTTAGATTGTCGGTCTGGGCCGCTCTCAGCAGTCCAACGTCGTTGAACAATTTTGAAGCACTTTACGCGATAAATTCGTTTGCCCTCGTTGTGGGTGCTCAATAATTTACTAAAAATATGGAGACTGCTTCTCCATACTTACTTTGCCCTAGTAACTCCCACACGGTCTGTTTCAGGCAACATTCGTCCCGGCATTTATGCATGTCGTGATCAGGGACGGCGTAATGCTTGTCGTAACGACCAATGTCCCTTGTTTAGCTGGCGTTGGGGTGTGTTGCGGTGGTGTTACTTTGTTGTTTTACTTTAAATATTTGCACTTTCTTTCGTGTTTGCTTGCTAACCACGTGGCCATATTAACTTGAGCGCTCAGTTGGTCCCGTCAGTACCGGGCGCATGCAGGGTGCCTTCCGAATACCGTGAGTCGTTGTCGTAAATACTGCCCGTGATGCTGGTGTGTGTTGACGAACGGTCGCGATGCACGCATGGGCTGTTGAGAACACATGAAGTGTTAGCATCGAGAAGGTTTTCAGCAGCATCTCTGAACGCAGACTGTGGGCATCAGCAGGGCTGTATATTTATTCCATCCCGGGGATGCATATTCCTATACAGACTAAAGCCGTTTCTGAATTCGCCTAAAAACCTCGATTTAGATTTTAAAATCAATCACGTGATAAAGCTTGAGCACTCAATATTTGGGAATTTAGGGTGAATATTTACGAAGGATTGTACACTGAATGACCAAATGCTTCGTAAATTCGTCTGCTGATATTTATTTACGTTTAAATAGTGCTTACACGATTTAAAATTACATTGCTGCTATATTCGTTTAAGTTCTCAATACAACTAAGAAATCTGAGGTATATTTTGTTGATAAATAATTATTTTAAAGAAATAAATTTGTAAATCGTATATAAATAGCAGGAAAATGTTACACTTAATTACTTTAAAAAATTCTTAATTTATTGTAGGGAGCAACGAAACACAAAAAAATATCCACCCGAAAAAATTACAGTTAATTTATCATCATTTAGCCCCAAAAATTGTCATGTACAGCGATATTAAGTGGCGTTCAATTCCATCCCCAAAACCTAAATAACCAAAAGGCAAATTCGGAAAATTCCGTGTCGCCCTGGTGGAGACTGTCGGAAACTCGCTGTTTTAATGGAAGCAATTAGCGCTGCTAAACAGATTACCTAAAAACTATATTCCCTTAGCGTGACCAGTGTGTGGTACTTTGTTTGAAAGGGTGTGTACGAGAGAGAGAGATAAAAGGCGTATTTTAGTGGTTGAATTGGTCACAAGCTGTTAGCAAGCATTTGCCGAAACTGTTTGCATTTACAAGATATCGATAAAATGCAATATTCAATGAATATAAATGGCTACCACCATGGAGTTATGAAATTGTGTATTTGCTTTTGCCTTTCTGGAATAGAATTAGACTGTATAAAGGAAAATACTTCTTCACAAATTTGTTTATTGGAAAATGGACTTCTTTCACTATTTTTTTACATGTAACTTACAACATAATAAATTGTAGAAATAAATTTAATTATGCACCTGCAAGTACTTAATAAAAAATTAATATTGCGTAATTTTTTTTTTTAAAATAACGTAACATTCGTCCATATTTCACATAAATACAGTTTGATTTGGTTTCAGATTTGTTCAAAATAAAACAGGAAATAACAAGTAAAGGTAAATATCCTGTGAAAAAAACCTGTAACTGTCATCCTGCCTCAGTTGCCAGAAACGTGCAAACACACTTGTAAACAGTCTAAATACAACTTATAATTCTGTCGAAAACACACTTTATTCTCTGTTTACATACATCACAGCTTTCGTACAAATACGTCTCCATAGAAGTCTACATATAGAATAATGCAAACATTGTATTGTTCCAGCACCTTAGTACCAACTTCTTAAACTCTAAATCTTACTCGGATCTGGTTACTACTCAGATCACTACAATCACTCACTCTCTTTTATTTTTTTTGTTTGTTTATTATTATGATGGCAAGTCAACCACCATAAATATTACATGTGTGTAATTTAAGTTACAGCAACAAAACATAACATACAGAACATTACAAAGTGTATAGTTTAAGTTTACATCCCAAAATGTTTACAACTTAACAATATGTCAACACTATGTGTTCACCAGTCCCCCTCTCCTTATTATAACCACATTCCTATTACCATTATCATTTTGGCTTACCCAACACATAGTCCCTCAGATAGGTTGGTGGTTGGCATGTTCATTTAGGCCAGGCTTCCCTTGCTGGGACAGTGGCCGGACTACTAGGGGCGGGTATGCCTACTTCACAGTTTTCGTGATTCTGCACAAACTCGTGTTGCGACCCGGCTCCTGAACCCTCATTCCGCTCTACATATGGGCGTAAGAACGATGAATTCCTTTCATATCTAACACCGTCCTTGGTTTGCACTGTTACGGAGGAGCCATTTTTGTGTACAACTGTCAATGGGACAGGATGATAGGGCGTTGACAACTTGTCCGTCCTTTCCTGACGCACAAGTACTTTATCCCCTACTTGAACTGATGACGGCTTAGCCCGACGGTGGGCGTCTGCGTACAACTTCCCGGAGAGTTTGTGGAGTGCATCCCTATCTCGAACATCCTCATCCCCATAGCCTACAGATTCCTTTTTCACCTCGGGCAACAATGTACGCAGGGGTCTACCCAGAAACAACAACTCACCAGAGGGCTTCCCCGTGACAGTGTGGGGTGTTGCATGGTAAGAGAAGAGGAACGTTCTCAATTCCTGTTTCCAGTCTCTTTTTGCAGCATGTGCAATGCGAAGACGTTTCATTATTGAGCGATTTTGTCTTTCGATCTCCCCATTGGCCTGCGGCCACAAGGCAGTTGTGTACCTGTGGTTTATATTCTTTTCGTGCAGAAATTGTTGGAACTCATGCGAGGCAAAACAGGGACCGTTATCTGACACTATTATTTCGGGCAATAGGTAGCGGCTAAAAAGTTGATCCAGGAAGTCAATCACAACTGACGCAGTTGTTGCCTTTGTAACTTTTACCTCCAAGAACCTGCTATAATAATCTACCACCGCAAGGATGTAATGATTTGTTGGCAAAGGCCCTAGGAAATCTATGGCGATGTGTTGCCAAGCATGCATAGGTAAGTTAGTTCTTGACATGGGTTCTGGGGACGTATGAGCTTGCACAAGTTGACAGTCATGACAAGATTTTACAAATCTTTCAACATCCCTGTCCATACCCTTCCACCAGACCTTTGTCCGCAATTTCCGTTTCATGGCTTCTATACCCATATGACCATCGTGAGCTATTAGCAGAGCTTGTTCATGAAGCGACCCTGGCAAGACGATTCGTGTTCCCCGTAATACAACATCATCTGATGCTGAAAGCTCAGGTTCTAGCACTTCATACCCACGTTGGTGTTTAGACCACCGCCCCGTTCGCAAACTTTGTGTTAACTCCTGCAGGTCTCCATCGTCGAGTGTCGCCTGGCGAACCTGGGATAGTGTCATTGCCAGAGGCACTGAGCTCTGCAAAATTTGCCTAAAACAGCAAGGGGGTTCGAAGCTTTCTAGCAGCCTTTTGGTCCTGTCAAGCAGTCTCGAGAATGGATCAGCTATATTCGTTTTACCTGGACGATAAACTACTTGGATTGTAAATGACTGAAGTCTGAGCACCCACCTCTCAACCCTTGCACATGATAGAGCTCCAGGGCCAAATATGGCTTCCAGGGGTTTATGATCTGTAACCAAGTCAAATTTTTTTCCATACAGATATAGGGAAAAACGTTCACACGACCATACAAGTGCCAACGCTTCCTTCTCTGTCTGTGAGTAACGACTCTCAACGTCAGTACGAGCACGACTGGCATACTGAATTATGCGAGCACCCTCATTTTGTTGTTGCACCAGGACTGCCCCTAACCCGTACAGACAAGCATCGGCTATAACGCTAGTGTGGGCGTCTTGATCGTAGTAGGCGAGCACAGGAGGTGCCTTCATAAGCCCTTTTAATTGAGCAAAAGCTAATTCTTCCTTTTCTCCCCAAAAAAATTGAGTGTTTGACTTTTTACAAAGTTGTCTCAATGGCACAGACAATGATGAGAAGTTAGGTATGAATTTGGAACAGAATGTCAATAACCCCAAAAAAACTTCTTACCTCGGGGGAACACTTAGGGCTACGGAATTCAGAGATTGCATCTAATTTGTCCCGTGCTGGCTGATAACCCGTCCCAGATATAACATGACCTAGAAATTCAATTTTTGATAATCCAATTTTGCACTTGTCAGTATTCAGGGTCAGTCCCCTTTCTTGGATGCGTCCTAACACAGTGTTCAGCCATTCGTCGTGTTCTTTTTGTGATGTTCCAAACACCACAAGGTCGTCAAAATAATATATGACTCCTTCCAAACCCTGGAAAACCATTTGCATGCATTTCTGAAAAAATTCAGGGGCACAACTAATACCAAACATTAATCGTGTGAATCTATACATGCCTGTGTGAGTAATGAATGTGGTAATTACCCTTGAAGTAGGGTGCAACGGAATCTGGTGGAAAGCTAAAACAAAATCTAGTTTAGAAAAAAATAGTACTGCCATTCAGCTTCAATAATATTTCCTCGATTGTTGGGATCTGAAACCTTTCTCTCAATACAGCCAGGTTTGCCTTTCGCATGTCTACTGTCATACGCCACCTGCCGTCAGAGCGCGGTACCAAATGGATTGGCGAGACCCATTCCGAGTAACTATTGACTTCCTCTATGATTCCCATCCCCAGCAATTTATTTAGTTCTCCTTCTACTACTGATCTCA
>PNEQ01036374.1:0-16813 GCA_003012365.1 Medauroidea extradentata | reverse complement strand
TCAATCCCCTTCACAGTCTTACAGTCTCGACATCGATCAATACTTTGCCCGTAGGCGCGCACTTTAAAAGTTGTTTCAAAAAAACACAACACTTTAAAACTAATACTTTTAAAACAGCAAAATTTTGCTTGACTAGACATTATATCAAAAAATAATACTTTACGAAATCATTGAGTATCAGCAATTCACGCGTGAACTGCACAACTTAAGTATTACCACTAAGTACAATATTATTACACTAACAACATATTACAACCAACTAATATGTGGACAACAAAATAAGGTAATTTAGTGGCGTGCCAGTTAGCTCCCAAATTCTATCACTAAGTATATATATTAATATTTCATAAATATACTAATGTGACTTACAAATGTCACAGCACAATGAGACAGTGTCTCAATCTGCACCATCGGATATCTTAGTCGTCTGTGACCATGGGTGTCTCACTGTGCACTCAGGATCTTTATCATTCAACGTATTTTATTCAATTATATTGACTAAAGATAGCCATTAATTAATAAAAACATTTTAAGTATATCAATAGAAATAAACACAATTCGACTTGATATACTGTTGCAGAACCTAAGACGGGCAAACGAAAAAGGAAAACTGACATAGGTACTTTTTCTGATGAATTGATGAGAAGTGCTGTCAAATTAGTGCTTTCTGAGGAGAACCCTATGTCTCTACGTGAAGCGGCTGCCGCAAAGAGAGTCAAATTTCAAACACTTGCTCGGTGAGTTTATTTCTTAATAAATACAATAACATGATTTACATGTCAAATTAGGCACCTATGTAATTATAACATGATGAGTGTCTCTCAAAACATTTTGTATTTCTGTTATATATTGTTTCATCCCTCGAAACATTTTGTATTTCTGTTTTATATCGTTTAAACTTTCAAAACATTTTGAATTTCTGTTTTAAATTGTTTCAGATACGTCCAGAAATGTAGAGATGGCGATCCCACAACCGACATCCGTATGACACAAAATTATGCGTCAAGGCAAGTATTTAATTCTGAACAAAAAAAAATTAGATTTCAGAGTATGTACTTTAAGTGCTCCAAGATGCGTTATGGTAAATGTACAAGAGATCTGCATGAATTAGCCTATGAAGTTGCAGTTATGAATGACGTGATAGTACCTGATAGTTGGCATGAATATAAGGCAGCAGGTGTAGATTGGAAACGTAATCAAGAACTAAGCATTAGGCAGCCAGAGAGTTTTTTTTGGCAAGGTGTATGTAATTTAATAAATTTAATGTTGATTTGTTTTTTTGACAGTTTGGACAGTATATTGAATCGATTCCAGATTTTTGCAGATGGTTCCAGAATATGGAACATGAACGAGACTGCAACGACTACAGTAGTTAATAAATCTAAGAAAGTTATAGCTGGTAAAGTTTTAAGGGTGTGAATGTTGTAGCTGCAGACGAAAAGGGTGTTCTTGTAACAACCTGCTGTTTTGTAAATGCAATGGGAAATTCTATGCCTCCAGCTATGATTTTTCCCAGATTACATTTCCGAGAGCATATGCTCAACGGAGCTCCTCCGGGTACGCTGGGTCTAGCTAGTCCCACTGGTTGGATGTTAGCAGATTTGTTCCCAAGTGTTTTGGAACACTTCATTAAGTATTTCAATCCATCTAACGAGCACCCGGTGTTATTGATTGTTGATAACCATGCCAGTCATTTTTTCATTCAGGCCCTTAATAAGGCAAAGGAGAGTGGTATCGTTATTCTGACATTACCACCCATAGCAGTAATAAGATGCAACCACTGGATGTTAGTTGATATGCTCCTTTTAAGGCATACTATGCAGCAGCTGTAGATGCATGGAACAAGCAGCCTCCGGGACGAGTGTTCTCTATATATGAGGTTGCTAGCTGTGTAGGAATTGCTCACACAAAGGCCATGACTACTACAACAATAAAGAATGGGTTCCAGAAATGTGGAATATCCATTTGACCGAAATGTTTTCACAGAGGCTGATTTCATAATGAGTGCGTCAACATATCGTCCAAATCCAAATGTGTGCCAAGATGTCGGCTCATTATCAACCAGCAGCACACCTAACACAGAGTCTTCAAATGTCCAGGACATTAAAGGAAACCATCACAGACCTAAATTAATTGGGCCGGCAGAATTCCTTGGTTATCCTACAGCATCTTTTCAGCAACAGCGACGAAGAACTTCCAGGGAAAAGGGGAGAAGTTTCATACCCACATACACTCCTAAAAAACTGAGAACAAAGCTATTCACAAAAAAAAAAGCTCAAAAGAAGCTCTTTTCTAAAAATGTTGATTAAGGAATTGAGTATGGGGAGACATAACCTGAATTTCATTTTGGAATTTTAGATCATACTCCACATGAAGGTGAATTTGTGTTGGTAGAATTTAATGCGAAAAAAAATTACTACATAGGGAAAGTTCTAAAAGAAAATGATGGCGAAGGAGACATCGAAGTAATATTTCTGCGGAGAAGTGTGAAACAAACCAACTTATTTTATTTTCCTGAAGTCATATTTCTTCTGTTTCTGAATGTGACATACGGAAAATTTTACCGACACCAACATGCCATAAGGGAACCAAACGAACTATGTCGTTAATACATTTTGAAGTAGATTTTTTTAATGTTGAAGTACGTTGAGTTATTTTCGAGACTTTAACTTTAATTTTTCCTCACCGTGTTCTTCATAATTTTTCTACAACTAGACATAGAATTGACATAAGACTTGTCCGTAGTTAAACATTTTTACAAAATATGGTCAGAAAATATATGTTAATCAGTGCATAACTGTAAAATTAATACAAGATAACTTAAAACCAACAAGATAATTAGTGTGATAATCATTCAAATTAGTATGAAGTCATATATTAGGATTATGATAGGCATATTTTACCAGTTTTTAGACATAACAAAATGTAAACAAAATTGTATACAAAGTTGTGTTCATTAAACAATGTTTTGATATAAAATTTGCTTTGTCTCAGTCTGCACTATGTAAATTTACTGTATGTCTCAGTCTGCACCATGAATGGTGCACATTGAGACAGGTGTCGATTGTTGATAATGCTTAAATTTTAACGCTTAAAAATACGTAGTTCCACAAACTATTATTATTTCTATATCGGCAGGAATTACAGTGTCTCAACTATTTTTTCGACATTTTTATTATGTAATATCACTGCACAATTTTTTTTTCGAAAACTGTCTCACTGCGAACCACCTTACCCCTACTTGTCAAATAATATCTTTAAATATAGAACTTGGAAAATACAGTTTACCTCATCATATACAAATCTGTTACCTGGGCATTTTAACGGGTATCAAAATTTGAATCAACGAAAACTATCATTGATTAAAAATGGTACGAATTATTATGCTACTCGTTAAAGCCTCAGACAATTTGTAAACAGCTTGCATGTTGCAACTAAAAGTTATGATGCGATAGGAGCTATACTGTGCAGAAGCCAGTAGCAGTACCTGGAACATTCTTGTAAGACCCACTAACTTCCTCGCCGGTCTGGACCTCAGACAGTCAACCACGAGATGAGAGCTGTTAGCGTTGCAGCCCAGCGTGACTGCCAATAGCTCTGCCTTAGAGCGGAGAGACTCGGCTAGGGTCCAAGGACACAGAGCTGTACCGCTCACGGAAATACCTCTGTGAAATAGTCCTGCCAACCAGAGTCATAACACCTACTTTCACTCGGCACCTTTACTACAATTCACGTAAAACTATTCATAGTGCACCTTACAGTACTTGTTTTTCTGAAGTTGCCGTATTGCTGTGTATTTCGCCGCTAGAACATTTTAACCTGGGTAACGAAGTTCATCAAGACTGATCTGTATGGAAATAAGTTCGGAAATAGGAGACAAAAATATGTGTTATCAATCGCACATGCCAAACCTGTACAAACAAAACTAATCTAGGTGTTTAAAATATCTATCTAACAGCGAGTCTGTGGATGGTAAAATATGCTAGACTGCCAGTAGACGGTGAAATGTTTCCCGCCAAGACTAGCAAGAGTGTCAACCAAACATAGAAAAAAAGCGCTCTTCCTGTCTTTAAATATCGCGAATGCATGGTTCTAAAAAATCTTTTCAAAGACGATCACCGTTTTATTAAAACGCATTCTCATCCGAATGTTGCCAGACTGACTGAGTTGCTATATAACCAACGGACTGGATGCTGCAGGGAAACTAACAAAATCCCGACCAAATGGCCGAGGACGGGGCAAGCGAGAAAAACCTGGTACCTGGCAAGCCAGTCACCCTTGGCAGCACGATGCATTCAAAATGTGATTACGTCAATATTTCGATATGTGTAAAACATATCTCTGTGTGTTACTGTCGTTATCAAGTTATTTTAACAGCTGTATTCTGCATTTAGTGTATATGAGATACAGTCCACTATATCACCACACACATAAATGTGCAATATGCAGTATAAATATATTAGTCAGTAAGTAATTGAATGTGAACTATCCTTGTAACTTAACGATCACATCAAATCATCTTACTAATATTTGAATATTCGCCATTTGTTCGGCTCATTTGTCTGTCGATTTTCATTTAGAATAGTTATTAGTAACACTTCGTCTATAAAAGTATTCATTGCGCGTAAGCTCGTTTCTCCGTAAGTAACTGTTATAATGATATATTATTTTTATGTTAAGTAAAAAACTATTATCTATAGATGCTATGTGTGACTTTAATCCTGTTGTATGTCTGTAAAGAGGAGAAAATAGTGAAGTGACTATGCTTCGCATATTTCATTCAATCATTGTATTTCGACGTCTTGCAATGATATCATACTACTGCGGATCTAACTTGCATTCTATAGGATCACAACGAGCGTGATCCGGACCTGAAAGCGCGCGGCCTATGAGGCTAACTCTTGCTCGCTTACAACTTCCATCATCAGTACATCGTAAGGCGTTCAATTGACATCTGTCTTCACGTCGAGGAATACTCTCACATAATTTTTAATTTTCATCACGCGTTTAAAAGAAAATTAGCCATTACAATACTAAGAATTTATATTTGTGAGGCAATTACGTAATTATCTAAAATTAAAAACTCACTTCACACAATGTTTCAACTTTCAGATATCGCTTTGTGTAACATCAGTGTTTTCAGGCAGCATTGTCATTTTTTCTCCAGTTCTGTTGGCTGACTAAATTAAGTACACGTTTACACTCAAAATTTTACACTGGCACACCTATAACAGTTTTAATTTTGAACATAAGTTATACAGTATGAGGCACATAAAGTGTTACAGAGCAATATCACTCAAACTAGTGATCATATCCACAAATGTTTCAGACAAAAGTTTCAGTGTTCGAGAAGGCCGTCGTAGTAGGCCACCCTATTTTTTAATCGGTGGAGACGCTGAAGCTACGTCAAGGTCAACTCCACTTTGCTAAATGGAACCATGTATCTTTTTTTTTTTTTTTAGATGACATTTGTACCGAGTTGACGACGAATTCAGCGACCTACAACACGAGGTCATTTAGTCACGCACCCAAAGGTATCATTTAGTCATGCATTACCGTCTAATGTGAGCACATCAGATCGCGAAAATTAACGATTTTCAAGAATCATTTGATATGTTGATGGTGTTGGGGGAATGCCGTAAAAATTACAGAAACGCCCAGGACTTGTATGTGGCTCGTTATCCGGATAGGTACCAAGAATCGCACATGGCCTTTAAGCGATTAGCTGACCGTTTCTGTCGCTTCGGTACAGTGAAAGAAACACGAGTCGGACGTTGACCGATTGTGAATGAAAACAATGCGGTTGCTATCGTGGCTTTTGCTACACTAAATCCACATGCGAGCAGCAGGCAAATGGAAGAGAGAGAGAGAGAGAGAAAGAGAGAGAGAGAGGAATTAGTCAGCGATCTGTATTAAGAAGCTTTCATCTACACAAGTTCCATCCGTATCGTATGTCATTACATCAGGATTTGCACGGCAATGATGTCTTAAATCGCTACAATGTCTGTAATAGGATTCGTAGACAAATGCGAACAGATGTCTCATTTTTGGTCACGGGCTCTTTTCCGACGAATCTTACTTCACAAATACGGGAAATGTGAATAGGCATAACATGCATTATTGGGAAAATGAGAATCCTCTACGGATGAGAACCGTACCACTTCAACATCCGTGGTCTGTTAATTGTTGGTGCGGCATTGTCAGCGATCACGTCATTGGTCCATTTTTTTTTAAGTTCGCTTGACTGGGTAAGTTTTACGCAAACTTTCTGCACAATGTACTGCCTCAATTAATGAAAGACGTGCCTTTGTACGTTCACATGAACATGCTGATGCAACACGTCGGTGCACCACCTCAATATGCTCTGTGTTCGAGACAAGAGACGAATGATATTATTGGCGACAAGTGAATAGGACGATGCGGCCCTGTAGCTTGGCCACCTCGTTCGCCAGATATAACACCAATAGATTACATTTTAAGAGGTTTTGTCACAGAACGCATAATGGCGGTAGTACCTACCACGCCTAACGACATGAAAGAAAGAATACGCCGAGCATGTACCGAAATGACACCACAAATGTTGGCTGACAGTCGATGGCCTTTTCATCAGCGAATTAACAAGTGCTTACATGTCGAGGGTCATCACTTCGAGCATCTTCCTTAGGTAGACCCAAACCAAGGTTAGTGGATCCTTTGAATGCGTGACTAAATGAACTAGTGTTGCTGGTCGCTGAATTCGTCGTCAAATCGGTACTTGTGTCATCGAAAAAATATACATGGTTCCATTTAACAAAGTGCAGTTGAACTTGACGTAGTTTCAGCGCCTCAACCGATTAAAAAATACGGTGGCCCAGTAATGACAGTCTTCTCGAATACATAAACTTTTGCCAGAAACATTAGTGGATATGATCACTAGTTTGAGTGCTATTGCTCTGTAACACTTTATCAACCTGTATAGTTTTATCTGGATTATAGCTAATGCTCACCTTTAGAAAGTTGAGACATGAAGTGTAAGTGCACACTCACGCCTCCTGCGGACGCGCCCATCAGTGTCACACTTGCAGGATTTCCACCGAACACTGCTATGTTATTCTTCACCCATTGCAGGGCCAGGACCTGGTCCTTCAGTCCATTGTTTCCTGGCATTACTTCGTCCTCCGTGCTGAGGAAACCTGCAAGTACACACCACAAGGTACAACTGTCTGTCTGAAAATACCGCTTCCTTCTTGTACACCATTTGGTAAAATTTTATATAAAAATGTTATTTATTTTGTCTTCTATAATTTCATTTACAGTTTTAAATAATTGACAAATGAAGCACTCAAATGTATTTAGTATTAGTAAAAATCGTAGCTTGTGGCTTTGTAACTAACATTCATATAGCCTAAAGAAATTAAGCAGGATTTATAGACAAATAACTGCACGTGTGTAAAGACATACTTTTCAATTTTGCACTAACAACATTTTATTTTTAGACTCGGGATGATGAAATAAGTGCGTTCGTTTTAATTATGAGATCCAAGAACTAAAAACTGAAAGAGGACTGGTAAGACACAAATTTTCGTTGGCCTCACAAAATGTGACATGCTAGTGGTACGTAAAAAGAACAGCACACATCATTTGTGAAGTAAAATGTGCAATGGATCTGTTTACAGTACTGATTGCAAGCAGTGACAATACTGAAGGCTTTCAGTGCATATGAAGAAAGAAAATAAAGAAAATCGAGACCATATTTTAACTAACCACTTTACAACTTGCATATAAAAACAACAGTCTTAGTCTGTCTCTATCGCTCTCATTCTCTCACTCTTCCTCAAATTCCCTCTATTCATTTTATTGTTGTTTGTTGTATGATACAACAGTTGTTTCGGCAAAATGCTTGTTGACGATTTGGTTATTTTCTCTGTGTGGATTCGTGTGCACCATTCTATGTACACCCAACTCAACATATTTAACTAACCGCAGCAAAAGTTTTTCTGCGAGCCCTATAAACTGTAAGCACGGTATATCTTTCCACAAGGGGTGTTTAATTAGTTTCTCACTTCGATCACTGATGGTCGTGTTTAATGATATACGAGTGTGCCTCACTACAAATTTATTACCAGACAACTCTCTTTATGAGCTAATACAACTGCTTTGTTGGGACCTTCCTCGGTATGTAAGGAACTATAAATATTTCATCACCGAAAAAAATAACATCAATTTTTTAATGTAGTAAAGCGTGTCTTCATAAATTGTATTCAAAGATTCAGTTAATTAAGTCAGTCAGAAATTTGTCTCTAGAAGGCGGAAGGCGAGCCAACCAATGTAGTTGATTGACTGAAAAATTTTGTTGATTCAAAATAGTAATGCTCCACGGATGCGGCAAGAGAATCTACTCAGCATAAATTGTTCTGGCCAGTATGTACAGAAAATAATTCCTATTGGGGAGGCAGGTTGGTGTTGACAAGCGATATTGAATTATTTTTATTAAATGACCAATTGTTTCCAATGTGTTTCAAGTTGCATTGTAAACTATAAACTTTATCTGTCAACTCTACGTGTTTCGAATAATTTCCGTCAATTTTTACATTAATTTTGGGCACTTACTCTAAACATTACATAGTACTATTCCCAATGCAAGAAAAAAATGTCCTGCACACACTGTGAATTAAAGATCTCAGGTTCGTTTTAGAGCAAAACATATATAGTCTACTTACATTGCATCAAACATGTACAATATAAAAGAAATGACTCTCAGAACAGTCAAAATTTACAGGCGTTATGTAAAACTGAATACATCACCATTTCCTAATAATGACTTTCTCTGTTTCCCATGAATATTTACATGTTATTTCTTAAAATGAGATTATGAAGTGAAAAGATTTGATAGAAATAATCATTATAGTAATTTTGATATTAATACTTATATTGAGGTTCATAGGTATAAACGATGCAAGCTGAAAAATTATGTCTGAACCGCGACGGAATCAAATGAGTGCCACTCAGCGAGTCACAAGCAGCCCAATATATTCTGGTGAAGACCGCAAGTTTAGACACATAATTAAAGTCGTCAATCAGTATATTATATTTGGATTCCATCTTCCGCCAGAAATGACGTAATCTGAGAAATTGTGGCTTACTTTTCATCTGCTACTATCTCATAATATATGCGTGAACCATTGCCGATTGTATCGATACACTAAAAGATAATGCGATTTTCTGATACTTTCTCAGTCAGCACATGTGCGAAAGTTTCGATTTAGAGAATGATAATGCAATAAGGGTTTCAGTTCATTAGCCGCGGAATGTTGCGTGTCAATTAAGAAGGAAGTATTATAAATATGGCGGTTCACAATACGTTTTCTGACATGGTTGTAAAGAGCAATCGCAATATTATAGTGTAATCTAGGTTGGAGAGCCATATCGCTAAAAAGAACACGGGCCTCATTGCAATTATTCATTCTTGCAGTTAAAGTGGTGGTACTGACATGCAGTCTGCGCTGACTTCTCTTTTAATTCAGCTATTTCAGTAACAAAATATGCAAAAATAACCCTGCCTGCAATTACAGAACGTTGACTGGATACTAACAGTAGGATGACACCAAATTATAAACTACAGTTTCATGTTTCAACTCTACGGGTCAGAATCAGAAATAAAGAGTAACATATATTTCCTGACATACTTTATGTTATTTGAACGACGAATGATTGACAGAATAACCTATTTACATGTGACAGACGGCTACCCAATACATTGAAAGTACACAAGTAGAGATTTACGAATAACTAATCTCGAACCGCCTATGGCGTATCCACTTCAAGCTGTTAAAAGTGAGAGCTGTAGAGGTTGTTCTAATGTACCGACCACTTGCAAACAGTAGAGTGGTTGACGACACGGCCATGTAGGGACTCACCCAGGATTCCAAGGCGGTAGTTGAAGGTGACGAACACAACGTCACGGTCCATGAAGTACCTGGGTCCGAACATATCGCCACTGCCAAACATGAAGGCCCCTCCGTGGATGAAGACGATCACGTCCAAAGCAGTCTTCGTCTCAGTCGGTAGCTAACAAACATGTCCCCACTTCACATTGACAAGCGATACAGTTCAATAGCTCTGATTATCTAAGTCACATATCGCCGTACCACCGACAACAGCATCAACACGCTTCGACTGTGCTGCTGACATGCACGAAATGGTGCACATGGCTGCCTCACACACCTGGACACTAAACATTCTCAAACCCACTTTACTTTAAAAAAATACTGTGCTAGTTTAAACTCAATAGATAATTTACATTTTCTCCAATTATTATTTCTTATCGTTTTTGTAATCGGTATGTCATGAAACGAATGAAACTATAAAAACCACAAATCGTTAAATACACGACAGCAGTCGAAAGCGACAGCGACAGCTACATAACTACATACACAAAATTTGGAATCATTCTTCAGAATTCTACGACTGACTTGACCATCTCAAGTGCCGTCAAGTTACGGCGTATGGAGTGCCAAAACAATTAATTTTAAAAATGTTCGTAAAACATTTTTTCTCGCTTATTATCGAAAATCGAGGCTTGACAATCCTTATATGATACTTGTGCACCTTCTTACTTTATTACTTAGTCACAGACTCCTTATTTTTGAAGCATTGACAGCAGAAAGAAAAAAAAATTTTTTTTCTATCCGTCGTCAGTGCTCCAAAAATAAGGAAATCTGTGACTATGTAGTAATGAAAGAAGGTGTGCATAAGTGCCATCTATGGATTTTCAAACCTTGATTTTAGATAAGCGAGAAAAAATGTTATGACGAAAATTGTGAAAATTCACTACTTTACTGCTCCACCTCCCTTAACAGTCGCTTAGGAATAAGTAATCATGACACTATTATTTATGAAACTTGGAATACTGTAAATTTAACCAAATCCTTCAGCTCGTTAATGAAAGTGCTTACCAGTTACAAAGGCTTTGAGAACAACCTTCAATCCGGACTCAAATTTTAGGTTACGTCGTGGAATCATATAAGTTATACGTTTGTAACAAATAATGGTAAGTTACAAAATAATTTTATTCCACTTGTTAGTAAAGTAGCGTTTCTTTTAGAATTATGCTACTAACTCACCAATTTGGTAGTACAGAACCCGCATTGAAGCATTGCTATATTGCGAGAATTACATCCACAGTGCCGGTACAATGAGATTGTAATGGTAAGGAAATGGGAAACTACTGATATTTAAATATGCATGCTATTCTTAGGCAATGACCACTATGCAAAAGAAACCAGTCATTTCCGTTCATTTCGTAAACGTGTAAAAGTGGCGAGAGCCAATATGCTAGCCCTCCTACCACTAAGCCAATTCAGAACCAACATTCTTGAAAAAGCATGCCTTAGCTCGGCTCGCGTTATCTACGCAGCCTACAGCTGAGTCTTGAGGACGTGATATTTACTCTTTGTTTGTGTGAAATTCCGACAGTAAGTACAGCTAGTAGCTTGTGTGTCGAGATTTAGAAGAGCCGCCCCAGCATCGCATCGCCAACTTTGCACTCTTTTTCGTAATAATGTGTATATACACACACACACACACATATATATATATATATATATATATATATATATATATATATATATGCTTGTGTGTCTTGTTAAAAGAAGTCTTTATACGCGCACTGAACAAATTACAGACATGGTTAGGAAATGTAGAATAGCTTTCTATGACCACGCCCAAGGGATGAATCAATACAGACTGATAAAATTCTTCACTTACTATGGTAAATAAAAAATGGATAACTCTATGTGCGACAAATTTCAAGGAACAGTAGATGAACTCCGAATGAGACAGACAAGACGTTAAGGAATGACTGCCAGTCAGAAAGAAATCGCAAGATTCCAAACGTTTCCATAAAAAAAATCCAGGAAGAAGACTGGAGTCACTTGGACAGAGGAAAGAAGAAAGAAACATTAAGGAATGATGAGAGAAATGTGAGTGAAAAGTAATGAATAGCTGGTGAAATTAACGTAGTCCATTGTGGCTCATACGAGAAAGAAATATATTATTCATATTGTGGCCTCAGACATAAACTTTTGGGTAATGTGGAATCTGGAAACTGTTTTTATAACGTATAATGATATGATTAAATGTATTAACATTTGGCTCATAGATATAAATTTGCTGAAAATAAAAACAACTTGGCCGTTATAAGCGTTTACAATGAATAGCCTATAGAAATAGTTGTAAATAAAAAGCACGAAACTATGTCTGGTATCGGTAAGTAGGCATTTCTGAAATCATTATGAATATTGCATATACCCATTGGATGAAATGAAAACTCTGACTGGAAGCAGACTTTAATGACGATGGCGAACAATCAAGTAGAGCAATATGTCAAAGTAATGTTTAAGGTAACACACACATTCATGGTAAAAAAATGTTAATTTTTCTCAGAAACGGTATAAATTAATTCAATAATCTAATAACTTGATAGTGTGATATAATCGGTGTGGGAAACCCTCATAGGTTCAAGGAAATGTTCAATTTTACACGCAGTGAAAGAACAAATGGGCTTGTGAAACTAAGCATGGTAATCTGATGTACTAAAACACAATTCATGGCTGTGTTACCCGATATGTTTATTTCAATCGTTAATTTTATTATTCATCTATTTTGACTGTTCTAGATTACACCATGAGTTCGAAAGTACGCTTGTGTAGAGAATTGTTTGAACAAATATTCTTCTCTTTCTACACATTTTTAAGATATATGAAAAACGAAAACATATTATTATTAATTATTCCCATTGTGAATATTTTATTTGTTCAAAAAATAATTCTTTATAATACTTTATTAATATTGGCACATAGTTCACGAAACAAAACGCAAACTTAGTTCTTAAGTTTTATGGTTTCACACACTGGCTAGTTTTGAATAAGCACCACAAAAAAAAAATATTTTCGCGGAAAGTGAAATCAAGTGAAACTACACGAACGTTTTATAATGCTCGTTCCGTTTTACTTAAAAACAGAAATAAATGTGGCACTTACATGAATAAATCCATCGTTTTAAAGGGGCGAAACATGAGCAAAAATCCTGCTTCAAGGTGTACCCTGTACAATGTTTCCTTGGTAATTAACCAAATTTTTACTCCTTCGTTTGTCGTGTCATCTATTGTTTCAAAATTCGCAGTTTACGACTGCTTTATGTTGAGCCTCGGATTCAAGAAACCATTAAGGGGCCTCATAAGACGTGCGAACGAACTACTTAACGTAAGTATGTAAGTTTTACTACAAAAAAACGTTATCGTCTTAAATACTTATCCGCTTCACGTGTTCCACATTTTACACATTTCATAAAGTTTTGGATACAGTTCCTGTTTAACAAATGTGCGTTCTGTAATCCCAAAAATTTTTGCTACAATCTGAATTACCCCAGATCAAGTGTAGGTTTTCTTTGGTTTTACGTGAGTTTCACGTAACACACGCACAGGAGTGATGAATCGAACACAACCTCTTGATTTCAGTGCACTGCAAACCACGTGATACGGGAATACAATGGTTGCGTGGCTAGCGAGCTTTCCTCCAACCACGACGTTCCGAGTTCGATCCCCGGTGAGGTCACTTCAGAAAGTTTCACCAGTGAGGAAAGCCAGCGGGCCTTGCTGTTAGTATTATTTGTTTTCTAGGTGTCGTCTTCGCCCCCAAACACCAAACGCATTTGGAATTTTTCCCACCTAGTCCTGTGGTCTTAATACAAAATATAATTTTTTGGATTATTCATACACACTTCCATGTGCCTACTCAAAATTCACTCAAACCGAGCCCTAAATATCAAAATACATTCAATAATTAAAAATCTTGGTCTTACTATGAGTAGTACTTTAAATTGGTCTACTCATGTTGTTATATAAGCAAAAAGGTTCTAGCAACTTTGCATCTACTAAAACGCCTTAAAAACCAGCTAACTGAGAACATTAAAAACGTCTTGTCCAGATACTAATTTTTCCCTTGTTCGATTACTGTGACATAGTGTACAACGACCTGATTAACGCGTAGTTAACAAGACTACAGAAATTACAAAATCTTCGTATTCTTTTATTTTTAATTTAAAATCACGTGACCATGTTTCTCCAGATTACGAAAAGCTATCATGGTTACGACTTGACAATAGACGCAAATTGCATAGCCTGCTACGACTTAGAAAGGTAATTCATATTAAAAGTCCGAAATATTTAGTTGATAAATTAAATTTACTTCAGTCCCGTCACGATATCAGTCCCCGTTCTAAATCAAATATGGTTTTACTAATACCAAGGCATAGAAAAAGTAAATATTCAAAATCATTTTCGGTGGCCACTGCACGTGCTTGGAATGCACTTGATGAGAAAACAAGACAGCATGAATCTGTTTCTTCATTTTAAAATTTTGAAAAACAAACATGTTAAAAATTAATTCAATAAGAACAGTGGAGGGTATTACACTTGTTGACCCGTGTGTATGTGTGTGTGCCTTATATGTGTGCGTGTATGCATGTTAGCGTATATGTCAGTATGTGCATACGTGCGTGTGTGAATGTAAATGTAATGCTGTATAATCTCCGTATTTTTTGATAGTGTAGCTTACCTCTTATATGTTCTAGAAAATATACTCTTGTTTTAGTATTGTTGTAGAACTGTTATTTTGCTAGTATGTTTTACATATAATTTATTAGTGTTGGGTGGCTGTAGCCAGAGGTGGGCACTCTATACTGAAACTATTTAAGTGGTTAAGTTAAGGGTTAGGGTTACGGTTAAATGAGATAAGTTAATCTAGTTATGTGGCTTTACTCTACACAAGTTAGTTACAAAATACTACACGGTTGTACTACATAATTTAGGTTGGAGGGGAGCGGCTGTTTAAATAATTACTGGTTCTACTATACGATGGGTGACCCTTTGGACACCTTAGACCTCACCGTTAGCATGATGCCGGAGGCTGATGAAGATTGTGTCGGCTATCGACGGACGGCTGCACGTCGTGGGTCTCGACCCAGGACCATCCTGGCGAGGTGGTGACGGCTGGAAGGCTTGAAGGAGACAGACCCCGATTCCCCGGATACATTACGTTATATTGACACACTTCAGTGCCGGTGGGGAGAATAGCTGAGGCCCTTGTCTTGTGCAACCCTTGACCTGATTGCACTGCCGTCGTCACTAGCCCGTCCTCCAGGCGAGGTTCTTGGTAATCATAACATTGCCTCCAAAGTTACCAAAATGATACGTCCTCGTATCATAAGGGTTGGTCGGGTTTTGAAATAGCAACCATCCTGTATATGGTTCAGTATGTGCTCTTGCAGTATTGTGGCAGTAGGATATGGAATACGGTTGCTTCTTCAGACGGAAAGGAAAAATTATAGTGAAGGAAAAACTATGGCAGACGGACAGCTAAAGATAAAGGTTCTGCCTTCGTCTCTTGCAATTCTGCTGTTTGCATTCGGTCAGCGCCGAGCTTTGTAGTACTGCTGAAGGTGAAGGTTTGATGAGTGGCCTTGGGTTATAGCTATGACGTGCATATCCTCTTTCGCGAACGCGGCAGACTACTACGAGTGTATGTCGCGATATACGCGCAGCCTTTTCTTGACGTAACTATTCTGAATGTCCATGTATTGGTGGGTCTATCTAGTTTGCCTAGTAACATTTAGTTTAGTTGGTAAAAAAATTGAAATTTAATTGCACACAAATAACATTAAAATATTAAAGAAAAATTTTAAATAATTTACGCTCCCATCGCACAAAGAGAATTAACTTTTGCTGAAAAATGTAACAGAGTTATCACAGTTTACTACAGTCTACATTTACAGATCGGTGCATGAACTATATCTAATGGCCATGATAAGGTTTTAGGGTTTGGATGGAGACGGAATAGTTTGAAATTTAGGAGTATATTAAATTATTACTGTAATGAATGTGTAAAAATCTGTCTAACAGAAAAAAAAAATGGTGCACCATTCCTTCTAAATTTCAACCAAAGGGATAGGATTACAAGGAACATACACTGACTTAAGACTAAATAATATTATGTAACTATTATAATGTTCTTTTAACAAATGTGCAATGACAATAACTGGTATTATTAAATCGCAGTGTTACAAAATTTTACTTTTTGACTACTAGATATTACTACATTCAATATAAATTATGTTTTATGTCAATTGTCTATAATTTAAAAATGAATCGCAAAATGTGTTGGTAAGCGCATAACTCAACAACGCCTGGACCAATTTGGCCAATTTTTTTTTTTTTATGTTCGTTGAAGTTCAGAGATGGTTTTTACGGCGAGAAATCTTCGAATAATTGCCGAAAAAAAATCCCAAAAAACAGTAGAGTCAATTTGAGCTTTATTGCTATTGTTGTTTAAACAATGTAGGCATGTTCCTGTGATCGAGGCCATAAGCATTCACTAAGATATTGTATAAAGTTTGGGGTGTGGGAGGGGTGGGGTAACGGGTTCGTATCCAGTGCAAGACTTTGCGATGGTAATTGTTATGGCATCATACGAGCATATTGCGCGCGCTCTTTACAATGTTATAGAGTACGCTAGATGTTAAATGCCGGGCAGCTGTTTTGCGGTGGAAGCCGCAGCCGGGCAGCTGTTTTATAGAGATATAAAGATGAATTAAAAAAATAAGTTCTGCAATTAAAGTACGCTTAGCGCAGTGGACTGGACAAATCTGTTTGTATTTGATGTTTTAAAGATAAACAGTGAATATAGTATAATATAGAATATAGTATCACCATCAATTAACACGTAACTAAAAGTTAGTTACTCTTTTCTATAGTACACGCGGGCGAAGCCGCAAAGGG
>PNEQ01036360.1:0-16283 GCA_003012365.1 Medauroidea extradentata | reverse complement strand
TTCGTCGAAAGGAACTTCAAGTATCTACCTCTCGTGACGCAACCCGCAGTGCGTGAGTCCCTTAGGCCGATTTAAAAAGAAACTTCTTTGTTATTTTATTTCAATTAAAGCTAGCCGGGCATACTACAACATTACTCAATACGAACCCAATCATCCAGCATTAATCACGTAAGAGACAGAGCAACGACACCTCTTATTATAACCAAACGCGGGTCGCGAACGAACGAACAACCAACAACAGAAAGCGTCGCAAGTGAAAGACAGTCGCTCCCCCCCCCCCCTCCTTAAAAAAATGCTGCTAATACGTCATTGGCTAGTCACACCCGCTAGTGGATTAAGCATCCTTGCAGTCAATTGAGTTCGAAAGCAGTTTTACTATTTCGTAAAGTAAGTCGGACAAAGAGCTATCATGAGTTGCCTGTACTGCAGAAAGGCCCCAAGTCACAGCTGAAATCCGAACTCACCCCTGTACATAATCGTTTAGGGGCATCATTACAGCAGTACATAACATGTTACTATGCCACACACTACGCCACTAACACACAGACAGTAGGAACAACTGTGACACAGCAACATGATCCTGCCAGCGCGCTATCAACCATACGTCATGTATGACAACTGTAGCGCAGAAACGGTGCGTTTTTGTAAGAACCCATATTTTAGTTTCCTGAATATTCTGAAAGGTTTCTCTTAATAATTCAAAGCTGTAATTAAAATTAAGTGATTTTATGTTCACAGTGACTGACTTCCTATACAACATTACATTCCAACGTAACAAACAATGTTGTTGTCGTAAGTTACAGAAGTTCCCCGACAGAAAATGTTGCCGATGAATGCGTGTTGCAGTAGCAGTAGCAGTAGCAGTAGCGACAAGGACTTTGTTCGAGTCCTCTTGTGACCGTCGTATCTAAAGCCTCTTGCTTCAAATGCGAATTATTTTTCGCTTCTCGTCCGGAAGGTTATAGCCTAGATCACAGTAGGTTGTTAGACATGTTGATAGTTTTATTTTACTTTAGTTTACAACGCTATGTTAGATAAACGCAAATCAGCTTACAACGTGCTTTCGTCAGTCTTCTATCTAGAAATATTACACTCGTCCTGTTAAAAATCTGAACATCAAGTTCAAAGAGGATTTCATTTTATTCCAGGTTTACGGAGTAATTTTAAAACTTTCTAGAAATGTGACGAGCTGAGTCAACACTTTGTTACACAAATATGTTTTCTGTAAGGTAGGGGAAAACAATGTTGACCACGAACCTGTGGCTGATAGACAAGCATACATCTGTAAACATTTTAGGGCTCGATATATATTTATTGAATGTTCGCAGTCTGCAGCTATTTTCTGTAAAAGCAGAAAACGTATCAACCGCAAAAAAAAAAAAAAATTATTGGTGCCAAGTTCACCGATCCGCTCTACGTTTTTGAGGTTTATTTGGCTTTATTTCACAGCAGCTACATCAATGGATGCATTATCTTCAGAACACGACGCGTGTAGAAACCAATTCCCTTTGTTGACGAAGCACTATGCTCGTATACTAGCTATTGTACTATTGTCAAAACACGCGCTATACATTTTTCTTGTAAACGGTACTGACTGTGCGCTTGCAATAAGAGGACCTTTTTTTTTTTTTTTTTTTTTTTTTTTTTTTTTTTTTTTTTTTTTTTTTTTTTTTTTTGTTCTTGCGATGTACTACGCAAATAGACTATAGAGATTTCAAAATTATGGTGGCGCAGAAATGTTGTGCGTTCAGATGTTTGCCACTTTTGTTCTTTTCAAGAAGAGGAAATTTTTGAAGGAATTGCTTTACAGGTTAAATATAAGTACACTTAATATTGTTCACAATGCCGTAGTTACTTCAGGCCTCGTTGAGTGTTTTGTCATAATTCTATTTTTAAATTCGACTTTCAGGGACTTACAAACCTCTTAATATTCACTCAAGGGCGTTCACGTGGCAAAAATGCATATTTTTATATTTATACGACGTAGTATTAGTTTTATAGACGTATACTTGTGCCTACAATTTCCACTTGTGAAACATTTTCAGCTCTCATAGTCTTCCCATAGCGGCACGTCAAAGTAAAAATTTGCAAGTCACGGGAACATGTTAATAACAAATACCAACTGACTTACTCGAGTGACATAATTTACACTGAAATTAGATAGTGTGAGCCATGTGCTAAAAGATTTAAAACCACATAACCAAGTCCTTTCGTAATTTAAAAAAAAATGGCCATATGTGAAGAAAATCATCGTTATGTTTAGAATTTTTAAAAATACAAAGGCATTGTATTGTGCGATTTTAAAACGTTTAGCACTTAGCCTACACTATCTAATTTCAGTGTAAATTATTTCATTCAAGTAAGTCAGTTGGTTTTTACTGTTAGAATTTTCCCGTAACTTGCAAATTTTGACTTTGACCTGCCGCTATGGGAAGTCTATGAGAGCTAAAAAGGTTTCACAAGTGGAAAATGTAGTCAAAAGTAAAGTCTTTAAAACTAACACTACGTATGTCGTACAAACATAAAGTTATGCGTTTTTGCCACGTGAACACCCTTAACTCGAATGTGTTCCATCCCATATAATACTCACTTTGTTTTCCGTAAGGAATCACTATCGGAAGTTAAACATAATTGTTTCCCGATATCATGTACTCAGTATATAAACACACACATCACTATGGTGTAAACACTCATGGTAAAAAAAATAGCAGAAGCAACCAAGGAAGAAGAAACTTGCAAACTCACGAACTTCTGCCGTATTTATCAGAGTCTGGCGTAAGTTGCGGGCCGTTCCTCCTGTCGGAGCGCATGTGCCCCACGCGGAAGAGTTCGACGCAGCAACTTCTGACCCGGCGCCGAGGATGGAGGACGCGAAGGGTGAGGCGAAACAAGAGGTAATCGTCGATAACACAGAAAGGAGGGAAGAGAATCTCGATGGGAGAAGAAGGGCTGCTGCAGATGTGGCCGGATCGCAGATGCGCTGCCGACTTTAATAACGTTCCATCGGCGTGTTCCAGGCCCTTCTTCGCCTCCCTCACCCAGAAGAACTCCTCAGGCGCGGGGCGGGGACCCACGCACGCTCGCACGTACGAGCACAAAGTGACACGTGGATGGGGTGAGGTGGAGTTAGGATAGGGAGGGAAAAAAAGAGTGGAGAAGGGGTTGGCGCACGCCCTCATGACGGAGAACTGTCGACTCGGAGCGACACAACCGGGGGGTGAATCTAGCATCCCCTTTACCCTGCCACGGTCGCTATTACTCTTTCCCTCGGTGACGTCGTTTCGCGTCTCGACGAACACGCCGGAGGAAATATTACAGTCACCGCGCGCCTTACCCGACTGCGTCTTCCCCTACCCCTCCGTCGTCAGCCAACCGCGGTTAGACATCATCAGGAACTTCGCGCAGCCTCATACGTACGAGCGTGCCGACGTATATGAAGTCGAGCTTCCCGAAGACGCTTTCTAGCGTTCCGAAGAAGAACCGTTCAAATTCCACGTCGACGTTGCTGGTACACATTCTTACCTCTTGTCTTCTCTGTTCTGCGGCAGGAATAGCGACTTTTGTTCGAGTGAAGACAGACTCCAGAGAGGCCGCGAAGCTACTGGTGACAGAGCAAAAGAAGGCCTTAGAAGTCTCGCTGTTTCAAGTCCCGATCACTGAAGTTGAATTCCAATAGTACGCAGATTATATCTGCAGCATTATGATATTCGTTCACGTGTCTAAAGCCTAAAGACTGAACTACAGTTGCCAGAGTGTGCTTTTCGTGTTTGCCATAAGGAAGATGTGCAGTGCCTAAGCCTAAAATGCCATTTGTACTAGTTGTCACTAAATTTTTTCAGCATTAATGACGTACGATTGTGCGTACGTAAAACAACAATAAAAGGAGGAGTTTAAGTGTTTTTAATGTCATCTTTATGGATGCGACTATACTGCATTCCGCAAATAAGTTGTGTGTTTTTTTTGTCGTCTTTCTCGATACGATTATATTGGAATTGTAAATGTTATATGTATGTTGACAACAGCTAACATTAGATTTTCTTGTTTATATTTAAAGAATACCGATTCCGTTTATTTACAAAAACACGTGTTATCCTGATGCAAGAGTCGAGTTATACGAGGCAACGTAGTTTTATTATTAATATTCTTTAGAAGTGCGGGTATTTATTCATAAAGATCATTAAGACCAGACATATTTGTATTTATTGAAATGATTTTGTTTGACTTTATTACTCGTTATAGTGTGCGTGCACGTTTAAAAATGAGGCAAGCATTTGTTACAGCAAGAAAAGAACACATTTCTATCGTGAAAATTAGTAAGTTACTGACAAGTAATTTGTTTACTTGTTATTTTCAACGTAATATTATAAATTCTAATAACAAGCTAAACTGTTTTGTCGCCAGTTTTGTGTGTTGAGGAATTATTGGATCACTAAAAAAACTCAGTATTGTTGTTATTACTATTGTTATTTTAATTCGATTCTGTTGTTTATACTTTTAGCATGCAGCATTTGTACCCTTATCATTTATTTAGGCAATGTACCGTAACACGTTTGGGATGGTACGGAACAAGTGTAACACATGTATCATTCAGGTTGGACAAAAAACTTGCCAATTTTTTCTAGTCTAAAGTTGGTTATATTGTTTTTTGACTTTCTAGGGAATCTCATTTGTTGTATTTCATGTGAACTTTAGAGAATATTGCTGAAATTACACTTGATGTCCTTGAAAAAAAAAAACTGTTTCTCTAGACACTTCTGAAAATATTTTTCTTTTAGGTTCTTGCGTTTCGAGGGTATGCCTGAATTTATTTTATTCAATAATTAAATACAGCGAATCCATAACAAAACAAAATCTTGGACGTCGACATATGTGAGCGCTGTTTATCATGGGAACAGACCGAACTAAGCTAAGCAATGTTAACACGCCCAGTATCGGATTCGGGAGGACCCGGGTTTGATTCTGGACTCCGACAACCCTGATTTATATTTTCAGTTTTTTTCCCGAACACATTTTAGGCTGGGATGGTTCCTTTAGGCTCGCGGTCGTTTACCGTATTAGATAATTTTGTTTTTCGCTTTTTTGAAATTACGAAAAGTGAAATCTCAAATCCGCAGAAAAATCTGTTTACTTTACGCCACAGTACGAACATTGTGCTTCAGCTGTTGACGTTATTAAGACTGCAATAACTGAAACAGTTCAAATATTCATAATTTGGTAGATTGATTGCGGCCTAAGTATGCGACAACAGTTTAATCGCAATAACTCTACTGTAGCACAAGGTGCATGTAATTGGCTACATAATCACTGGTTTAATATATTTTCTCAATTTCAAAAAAGCGAAAAATAATAACATTCAATGTGGTTACTGTACGGAAAGGAATATTTCGCGAGTTCAACAACAAGCGTGTTAGAATCAATTGCCATATTTATACACAAGCCTTGGTCATTTGTGTGTTAGCTGCTACTCACTCGAACAACAGACAATGAATGCATGGATGAATGCATGGACGGGCTCGAGTATGTATAGTACAGTGGATTACAACGTGCGGGTCATTGAACTCGCGAATTATTCCTTTCCCTAGGTAACTGGCGCCGAGCCATAAGAAATACAGTGGCTGATTACTTTCCCAACTTTTTTTGGTGAAATCTCTCCAGATGAATGCTGGGATGGTTACTTAAAAAGGGCCATGGCTGACTCCTATCCCAGTTCCTCGGTAGCGTAATCGGTTGGACGCCGGTGTACGGTGTGTTCGATTCCCGGCTCGGGCGTGAGTATTGTGCTGCCCCTTCTCTCTTCACCCTCATCGGCTAAGGAATGCTCTCTTGTTTGGACTGTTTTTCTGATAGTCATTTTTTTTAAGCTAAAACGAGAACAGATATAATAAATATATTTGGCACTTTTATTTAAAATGGTTTTTACCGTTATAACTTTTTTTTCACAACAAGAATTTATACGCTTTCGACTAAAACGCCAATTAACCAGAATTTCGTTAGTTACATAATTAGCATAAACGGTAGTATTTACTGCGTGAAAAAAAAATCAGCCGACGTGGAGAAGACGATTTGAAATAAAACTACCAAACAGATGTCTGATATCTGCTGTCGTTTAGGCGTTAAAAAAAATTAACATCGCTAAGGATGTAGACACAGGAGAGCATTTTCTTATGATCTCGTTTTCAATGGCTGTAAAACCTTCTCACCGCCCACTTCACCCCGCCTCTAATGACCTCGCTCTCGACGAGAGGTAAAGCCCACTTACCTAACCCAATTTCTGTCATCGTGTAAAATTGTATCT
Source organism: Medauroidea extradentata (assembly GCA_003012365.1). Classification (NCBI taxonomy): domain Eukaryota; kingdom Metazoa; phylum Arthropoda; class Insecta; order Phasmatodea; family Phasmatidae; genus Medauroidea; species Medauroidea extradentata. Next base: position 9,988 of record PNEQ01036360.1, on the reverse strand, counting down.
CGCCGTCTCTGATGACCTCACTGCCGTGTAGAGAAAATCCCAATTATTACTTACACACTTACCTTCACGTGAATCGAAACTTTGACAACCGTAATGCCTAGTTATTTTTCCATCTAGGGAAGCTCTACATATTGCTGTACAAACGCCTTATTTTAAAGATTACGCGCTGCGTTCTAATTAATTACTTTACTATTAAAGCACTCCCCTACCACCAAGGCGGGGTCGACCCTTGAATTTTCGCACGTGGGATTCGTACAGGACGATGCCGCTGCTCGGCGGGTTTTCTCTGAGACCTCCCGTTTCCCCAGCCTCTTCATTTAGTTGCTGATCCATACTTGCATCGTATCACCCCTCACCACCTAAGTCATGTATGTTAAGTGCTGACCAAAATTTGTTCACTTCACATTAATTTTAACACAGAGTAGCTACCAACATTAATACTGTCCATTCTTAACAATAATTCCTCAACTCTTTATGTACGGTATACATTATAAGCATATCTACAAAATGTCAATATACTTATTCTGTTTTGAGTAACAGTCATTTTTTTTTTCATTAAAGTCATTTTTTTTCGTGAGATTAAATGAGTCCTGAATTGTAATTTTGCTACTGTTGAGATCGAGTTTCCTGAACCAGTTTCATAATTAACAGCACTGCGAGTACAGCAGTTTTCCACCAACGTAATGCGATACGAATAAACGTCGTGCCCGAAAAATTGACATTTCCCCGTGTAATGGTACGGAAGTTAAGCCTTCTTTAAAATCCGACCTATATTCAATTAAGCTCCTGCATGTGACACGTGTATCGAGTTACATTATGAGCTGATTTATAATTAATTACGCATCCGTACATTCACGTCTAGTTAGGGAAATGAATAATGCAAGAAGGGCAATTCAATTGGCTACTAAAAGCGTACGTGTGGGAACAACATGATATTACTGCCAGGGTTAGTGTAAATTTAGACCAACCAAACGGACAGCCGATATTCTAGAGATGCTTACGTATTCATGGCCAAACTTCTAAAGCATTTTTATTTACAATTTGTTGCATTTTGTACAGAAATCATTGTAGTAAAAATTATTTTATATTTTAATGAATAGTAGGAAAATATTATCGTTGCGAGTGTATACAAATGTGGACTTATACATTAAAAACATATTTTTTATTTAAGAAATTCAATTTTCGAAACATGTCAGAAGCATCTGATACGATTTAGCGACAAAATTCTCTGTATTCTTAGAAGATGAAACATAAGTCACCTTTAACGTTGTAAGAGATCGACAAAAAAATTGCGGCAGTTTACTGTGGCAGATGTATCAGGCGTAAAATTTATGTCAAAGTTAAGAAGAGTTCATGTAGTTTTTAAGTTTAAAACATAATATCTTAGGGGTTCTTTTTTAATACGGGAAACAGTTATGATCATATTATTGATAATTGCACCAACTGAATGTAAAACAATATATATATGGCCGCAGTGTGCAATATATTTGTGTATATCTTACCATTTACATTAGTTTCTTTTAATAATTTGCATTTTCTGTAGTAAAACCCTACTTTATATGTCAAGTTCGTAAACAAAGCTACCGTCACACAATGGACGACTTGAAAAGAGGCGGAGCTTCAGTCAGGTGTGGGAAACAATTCCCTTCTCCATGGATACCGCATCCGAACATAACCTTCATTTAGCTGTTTTGCGTCAAATGTCCCGGATGAGATGTACGTCAAGAAAATTGATTATTTGTTTGGAATTTGCCGTTTTTTTTTTTTAGGTAAACATTAATCTTATGTATTTGCGTATCTTAACCATGAAGTAGAAACTAATATGTTTTACCCTTGCGTGCAAATCTATGAATGCGAAACATTTTTGCTTTCTGCAATTACCAACTAACAAATCAGCATGTTTGTAAACAAGCTTTGTTTCCCACGGTACTTTTCCCCCCGCGGTGACGTCAGGGGGCGTGTACTTCAAGTCGTCCATTCAAGGCAACTCATTTTCATATTTCCTCTGATTTGTTTTCTAAGTTCCCTTAATGTTCCAAATTACAAAAAAATACAATCTACTAATTTACACTAAGCTTATTGTACGTTAATAGCTGTTTTGCAACCTCTGTAGGAAAAGTAATGTAAATGCAACAGTGGCGGCCGGTGAGTTGTTGCAAGGCAGGGTTGCAGTTTCTCAGAAGTACACATCTGATGAACTTACCGTTACCATAAATAGAATTACTGATATTTGTTGAAAAGTATTTCACACCGATTTATTAAAACCCCATGTGTGCACATACACAACTCCGCTTCGTGGTCAATGATTGGATGTTTTTAACTTTCAGGGCCTAGAGATTCTACCCGCATGTCGCAGATACGTGGTTAATCAGTAACGTTTCTCTGATTGGCACAGTCAGATGAGCAACGACTCTTCACAAATTCATGCTATCCAGTGACCATGAAACATCAATTGGCTGGCTGTTGGTTCTTTCGTTTTCAGTTACTAAACAGTGCAACCTACAGACCAGCGAATTAGTAGCTATTGCGTTGACCATCGCATTGCACTGTACAGTTCTGGACAACTACAGCCCTACTTTGCAACAACTTACTTGTCGCCACTGGGTGGTTATGAAATTAGTAATATGTAGGGACCCATGTTTTTTGCGAAAAGAATTTAGCCCCAGTCTATTTCAGTGTCTTACATGCGTATCTGCAAATATGCTTCATGGTTATTGGAAGAGTGTCTGTGTGAAGGGCCGTTTTTCGTTTGACTGAGCCAATTACAATAACGTTACTGCAACACCACACGTCTGTGATTTGCCGGTAGAATCCCAAGGCTCGTAAGAGTGTCCTATCACTAATCACGAAGTATAACTTTAGATGTGCACGTGAGGCAAAATTGTTTTCTTGAAAAAACAGGGGTCCCTAGTTACGATAGGATAGTATTGGGACTGTTACGTTTTTTTTTTTTTTTTTTCAAGAACAGAGGATAAAATGTTTGGTCTTTTTTCGGTTCCTTCTGCAACTTATTATTCATTGCTTCATATTTTTACTTACTGAAAATTATTAATACCGGAGAAGCTATGAAAACTTCACTATGTACGAGGCTGTTTTTTTTTCTTAAAGCTTTCAGTAAGTTTTCTGGATTGTAACAGAAATATTAATGACACTACGACGTTTGACACGTCTATTGAAACGCGTCTTGACACCGGGAACAACATTCGACTTCACCCTTCACATTGTTTACGATAGCTGTCAGTCAGGCTTTTGTATTCATGACGGTTTTGTCTGTGAAACGTTGCTGATCGCCGTGGATGCCGAAAGTACAAACATTGAAAATGTCAATAAATTTAATATTGTGCTCTGTACCAAAATATACGCAAAGTAAGTCTTCATAGCAAACACCTGCAATGTTTTGTGGGGTTAAAATTATAGTGATGTATGTATGGTAAAATTTTTCTTACGAACAACATCGCGTGTAAAATGCGCAACAGTTTACAATTCTGAAATTGTATTATAAATAGAGTAAATTCGTTTCGGTACTTCCACTTCAAAGATCTGTATAAATTTCGTAACTCTACTTCGAAATATTCGTGATTCACATAGAAATGAATCCAAGTCTGTCGTTTGTAACTACTGAATCATAAATATTTTTTTTTTAAATAACGGCTTGGTTACTAGCTTGTACACTAGTAGGAAGTACGTGGCACAGTTATTGATTTTTCGCATACAATAATAAATTTCACTTGCAGTGTGGCAACTGCCCGGCGGTAAACAATATGAGTGAGGGCTTTGCCAGACAAAAATAATATTCTTAAATTAGAAACAAACTAAATAACTATGTATGTAAATATCCCTATATTAACTAAACAATACCACACGAACGCTGTCCAACAATAACAACGTTGCATGTTCAAAATTATCTGCTTAAAAATTAGATAGTCGCGAAAAAATATTGTGCGCAACGATTTATCATCATACCAGGATTTATCGACATTTTTTCACTGAGAAAATGACGACAGTAATTTGGTTCTGACTTCATTTACATATTCGTCATAATAGTGGAAGTGTAATAAATTTATCTGGCATAAGGTAGTAAGTAACGTTACAAAATGCTTACACGAATATGAGGTATATATATAACTAGAGACTGGAAACATTCCCTGGTTCACTGATCTGTAGACTAGCCTCCAAGAATGTTTGTGAAATCGTGCAGACAGCGGCTGTTTATTAGTTGCTCGCTGACACTGTGAAATGTGTCTGTATTCAACTACAGTTTCATTATTGGCTCAGCTACTTCCAGGAAGTGTCGACCAATTATAAACGTGATGCAGACCTATAGTTGCTGGAACTCTAGCTTACGCCTAAAAGAAAACGCGAATTTTTCAGGTCTCTAAATATTACATAAATCAACATTATCTTCGCGTTTTATCAAAGACGCAGTATTTTTTTTTTTCGCTGCGCTCTGCAAAACCAAGTATAACAAACGGTTACCGTATCAACGTGATACAAAGAAACGTTTTGCAAAATTTGTAGTCGATCATTCTTTAAACTTGACTTCGACGAAAGCAGCGAAAACAAGAACGACCATGGCTTTGATAAAGCGTGAAGATAATGTTGGTATGTGTAATACTTTTACTGCTGTAGCAATATTAAGATTAGTCTTGATTTACATGGGGTTATTGCGGGTTGCATACATACGTCTGAAACACTGACACGGCCTCTTAAGACGAGTCCTCGACCGGTGCATGGACGGCGTTGCAGCGTGTCATGCGTATTCTTTTTTACGCGAAACCACTTAACTTATTCATATTATGTTTATCTACGAAAAGAACACACACTTGAAACTATGCTTCTATGTTTTAAAAATTCAGCACGCTTCTTAGAAATATGATTTTCGGGCCTCTCAAAATGGTTAAAAACTGGTTTTTTTTAGACTGCTTTAATTCCGAAAATATTACCTGAATTCGTGAAGTGCACAGCGAGAGGAATGCGTTGGCCTTTACTTAATACTATTCAGAAATAAATTATGGTCACCGCTTAAAGTCCCGTAGGAAAAAGACTACAACGAAAACCTTGGGCGCCAGTTTGGCGCGCTGCGAATAAAGGCTTGCTCGACGGGCTTGGAGAGAAAGCTTTGTATTTTCTCCCTGGCGCCTTTATGAACAGCAACACGCATAACAGTCTTGTAGTGCGGACATGGCGCTGTGTGGGGTAGTCAGGAGCGCTGTTCCGCGATTTATCTCCATCTTTATCACCATTTACGTTCGACATGTAATCCCGAGTGACCCAGGGGGACTCGTTATTAGAAACAGACGAGCGCTATTATTTAGTCATTCTTGACCGAGTCGTGACTTCGCGGCCAGAACTCGCCAGTCACGCGCGGCTTCGTCACCAGAAATTTCATCTGCCCTTGGCGTAGTTCAAGGACGCGTTTTTTCCCTGCCCGAGAACACGCAAAGTGCTTTGGGACCGCAGCTTACGTGTCACGTCACGCGATGACGATTCTCGATGTCGTACTGTGTGTCAGTCGAGGTGGTAGAGTATTCAAGGCATGTCAGTCCTCGACATCGATTACTGGTCGGCACACCGAAGATCTTAAAGTCCCAGTTTCTTCGAACTCCACCCGAAGAATAGACTTTGATGTTTGCCTTTCCGATAAACGTGACTTTAAAAAAAATATTGGCGATACTTACTAATTTTTTATGGAGCACCGACTTGAGAAATGTGCTTGAGGGAATGGCAGACGTCAGTGTTTTATTCCCCACATATAAAATACTATTTACATTAGTACATTAGAAATTAGTTCACAACTGTATACTAGTAATGGAAAATAATTCTATTTTATTAGTGAGAACCTATAATGTGTAGAACACTTGTTTGAGCACATTTATTTTTATTTTTTTTCTCTTTGTTAAGTAGTTTGTCAATAACTGTTTTTTGTTCTATATGAGTTGTATTTTTTTAGTATTATTATTATTTTTGTAATATTATTCAGTAAAAAAGTTTGTAGTGTATGTATAACACACGGCGTATTGTAAACCGGCCAAGTGCTGAATTTTGCACGTGTTTAAATAAGTAAATATAGTAAATAAATTAATAAAGTTGAGTGGCTTGCGCTTAGAGGCGATAAGGCAAGTTATCAGCGAGCAAACCTCGGCCGTAGATCCCGCGAAATTTAGGTCCGGATCGCACTCGTCGTAGTCCAGTAGCACGCATGTTATATTTGCTACATTATGATATTATTGCACCTGTTGAAAGCCAAAGTTCTGAACTACAGACGACATTGGCCGACAGTGACGTACCCTACCGCTGGTAATGCTCATGTACAACAAATGAAAGTTCCATGGTAGAGTGATTAACCTACTGCAAAACTGCCAAATGCCTAATTGACATCACAAGCTCGTTGCCCATTGAATCACAGATCAGGTATGTACATAGCTGCGAAGTCTTGTCTTTCATAAGATAATATCGAGAATTTTGCAGGTCCATATGTATCAGATACGAGTGAACAATGCGGTGGCAACCTAAACTATCAAATCAGCTGCGTGTAATCTTAGCACATTCTGTTATTGTTGGAACCAGTCATTTGTATACTCGTGAATGTATTAGTAGCCGATTAGAGTAACTCAATTTGCAGATGGGCCGATCAGGTGATGTGAGGTGGAGAATATTTTTATTTTTTGTGCATAGCGTTCAGGCAAACCCCAGTCATTACAGACGATCATGTGGGGTCAGACCTCTCGCCTCCCACTTAGGCGATCCGGGTTCGATTCCCGTCGGGGCGGGCCCCGGATTTTCGCATGTGGGAGTCGTGTCGGACGATGCCGCTGGTTGGTGGGTTTTCTATGGGATATCCTGTTTCCCCGCCCCTTTATTCCGGCGCTGCTCCGCACTCACCTCAGGTCACCCCTCACCAGCACTGAAGATCTCGATGTTCAGCGCTGACCAAAATCTCTCACTCACTCACGTTTGTCATGCACCAAAAAAAAAGTTGTTTGCGGAAACCAATGAAAAATTCTTTCCTCTTTTCTTGCACGCTACTGGTAGATGCATGTACCAGCCTCTACTAGAATAACAGTTCTATAGACAACCCAAAGTTGTGTACTTTCGTTGCTAAGCACCGGTTCCCTTCGAACGCCTCACGCCACAGGCTTATCCATTCTCACTTTGCATCAACCTCCCCCTCCTCTCTTTCTGCTCGTGGCAGGTCTGTCCAATCAAACCCCGAGCCCGCTTTGGGCGCGAGCTTCATCTGTCTCTTGCGCGCAAACGGCATCGGCTTTTGTTGTCGGGAGAGCGCGCATAAATATCCCGTCGCGTACCATTGACGTGCCGGCATCGACCCGGTCGCCGGCCGTGGATCACGTGCGCCGTGACGTGATTGGTCGGCCGAGGAGAGTATGGGGTGGATTGGCCCGATGGTAATGCGATAGACAGGTTGGAGCCACTTCTGTGTACAAAAGTTGCGTCGACGGCGTTTCCCCTGGGACAGCTCGCAATGTTGTCGCAGTCATTAGAGTAATTGGTAACGACATAATCACGCCCCTGGCATGACTGAGTCCCCGCTCACCCCTTCGTCTGTAACTCCCTCCTGCTCAGGTGATGGGTAATCTTCCCATGTTTACTCAATGGACTGGCTGTGGGGCTCGTAAGGAAATGGGGGTGGGGTGAAAGATTTGGGACAGGGTTAAATGGAGAGAAGACTGACGTTAAGTGAAATATTGCCTCCGTAACGAACATTACCTCGTCATCTGGCACTTCCGCCTCCGACGTTACTTACTCCTAAATTGTCATTATTCAGCGAGGGTGAATAAACGAGCGAAGGGTAATTCGTTCCCACAGAGAAGGTTATTTCTGGACCACGTGCGTTATATCGCCCTGCTTCTCCTGGTAGGGGTAAACAGTGTTTTTGTAGCATTATTCCACAGAATTTTTGCCGTGACGTGAAGGAAATTGTTCACCTATACAATTGCCGCCAGCTCGCTGTGCCTCTGAGCAACGTCACGCGGGAAGCAGATTGAAAGGGGGTGGGAACACATGCTCCAATAGGGGTAAGACACGTCACAAAGAGAGGGAGGCAGATGTACGGTAGTACACGCCAAACTGAAAACATGAGTACTTGAACTGAGATGAACAAGGTAACTCAGACACAATTATATGGAGCATTATCGATAACTAGAACAGATTTGTCAGGAAGATTAGGTATTAATTTTTCATTTAACCACTTTGCGTAATTTGCGTCGTTCATCTGATGATAATCATCAGTGGACTTTTCAGACTTCCACATCAACATAGCATGTTTAACAAATACATTGTCACCGCCAGCATGCACAATTATAAGCCGCTCTCCTTTAGACTGTGGCTTGTGGAAACACTTTTCACTACAGTCATTCCACGACTTCCCAGTTTCATGTGACAACAAAATATGGATCTCATCCATAAAGATAATTGTGCGGCCTTCTTCTCTGAAGGTAGGTTATTCGTTTTTCTCGAACGTCACTTTTTTCGATACGAGAACGTATGTTTTTTTTCTCTCGCTTGAAGCCAGTGTTTATCAAAATCCTTCTCAAACTTGTCGTGCTGCCTTTAAAATATATGGCTTCTTTTAGTTTACGTCTAAATACTTCAACTGTCTGAGCACAATATTCTGTCCTGTAGATATCGCATACAATCCTCCCTACAACACAGAGGTCAAAATAATATATTGTAGTAACAGGTTTCTTCCTGTATGTTGTTTATTTGGCGTCGAAAATGACGTTCCGCCTTCCTTTGCTTCTTTTTTTAATTTTTCGTACGCTTCTCTCCAACACACCTGTAGCACATGCTGTGCGAACTTGCGCCTTTTCGACTGGAATGCTGTTTATTCCGTTCCTTGCGTCTTCATCTTCCATAAACATTAATACATTGTGCACTATTTCCCTAGCCTGGCTATGCAAAATACGCCCCTTAACTTTAGGCAAAACAGGTGGCATTTTTGTGCTTCAAAACGTACCAAGTAATGTCAGGCGTACTGCACAACGTTTCACATCTAATAATTCAAACCGAGTTTCTGTCGGTTTCCTATCGTACGTACACATCGTATACGTTCAGCATGGGTAGTAGGCAACTAGCGACGAAGAATGACGCGTCTAGAAATGATTGGAGAGGGGAGAACCAGGAATGGGAAGGAACTAAGAAGTTTGTATCTGTAACGGTCACACAGAGGCGAGTTCATAGTATCGGAAATTTACGATAATTCAGCCTGTAAATAAGCGAAGTTCAGCATTGGTACTATTCAAACGTAGTAACTTTACTGTGCATTTGATTATTCCCCTAAAATTTAATGAACTATATCATCAAAATTTGTGGCCAACAGTTGACTAAGTATGTTCACAAGTAATATATAATTATATTTAATTTGTAGGGATTATTGTTTGTTTTATAGACAATACATGTAACTATAGTTTCCTTGAATTATTATTTTTTACTTAAATTAATTTTACTTATGAGCAAGTAAAATACAACCTGCTTATAGCCCGTGCCATATAATTTCTATGTGAATTAATTAATTTCAGTATTCAGTTGGATTCCATCAGTAATAGATATTTATTTACTAAATGGCTGTGATCTTGCAGCGCCTTAAAGCAAAGGCTATTACATTTTTTTTTTCAGGTTATAAAAGCATAGTCACTTCAATACTATCATGTACAAATAAGTTACATAATGAATATGTTACTTCCCGGAATCTTTAACATATGTTTACATCAGCGAAGTAAGTTTCAAAACAACTTCTTACATTACAATAGGTTTTATCATGCTAGACTATGTTGTAATGGAATCACAGATATTTATTTATTTATTTATTTCTATTGTTTATTTAATTATGATTATTTCTTGTATTTTAATTTAATTATTTTAGTTGATGAACATTTCTAATTTGATGACAGTTGATGTTAAAATTTAGTTTAAAGTAATATTTAAGTGTCATAATTTTTATGTTTTGATTCAATTCTCTATGTAATTG